>JABMBV010084162.1:0-12501 GCA_018906735.1 Mesochorus sp. PSUC_FEM 10030011 | reverse complement strand
AAAATTGAAAAAAAAATATGTCACGACGTCATATATCACGATTATGATAAAATTAAATGTCGTTATCAAGTTACAAAAAGATTGAATGCTCATGAACTCATGACATAGGCCCATAATCGCAATAAGGGAATGGTGTTTGTCTCG
Organism: Mesochorus sp. PSUC_FEM 10030011; assembly: GCA_018906735.1. Classification (NCBI taxonomy): domain Eukaryota; kingdom Metazoa; phylum Arthropoda; class Insecta; order Hymenoptera; family Ichneumonidae; genus Mesochorus; species Mesochorus sp. PSUC_FEM 10030011. Next base: position 12,357 of record JABMBV010084162.1, on the reverse strand, counting down.
CTTGTTCACTCAATCTCTTTATACACGCGTGTATATGTATATACATACTGGTAAATTGTAAGAGGGGAAGGTTCGATAAGATGGGGTGTATACGCAGCATGTACGACTATACTTTAGTGGGGCTTCCACGGCTTCCGCCATGACAAACCAACGTCGATCGCCTTACCCGTCGATCGTTTTGCTCCTGGCACCTTGCTACCTAAGTACTTGGCCTATTCCGATTCTCGTTATTCAAAAGTTCCGAACAAAGGCTATTTCACGTTATAGCCATTTTCACTATTTGCTTCTAAATATTTGTCATATCACCTATCCAATGATATTTTGAACCACATCTTCTCTTTCCGCTATTCGGACATATCTACGCTCGCGATATAACGCACAATTTCTGTATTCAATATATACACATATATATATATCTGATGATACAATTTGGAATGGCCGATGGCACGGTTGATTCCATGCAATTTCTCCCCTCTGAAAACCCACAAACGTTATACCATACTGAAACTTTCAATCAAAATACCTGTATCATATATCCACCCTATATTCTGTATTTTAAAACTAGTGTCGAATGGATTTATCGAAAAAATATAACACGCAATATAGAAAATAAATTTGCACGAGTGACAACCGATTTTATTATTTGCTTCTTAAAAAAAAAAAACAATTCAATGATAACAGTTGTTCAATCGGGAATTAAGATTTTGGTTTTTCTATATAAAGAAATATTCCTATTTATGTATATGACGTAAATTTGAAAAAAAAATTGCCTTACATCAGTTCGCCTATTTATAGGCATCGTAGAAAAAATAATAATTGTATACCATTGGATTCTAAAAAAAAATGATTTACGTTGGTAAACTGCCCTTGGACTTTTGATAAATTTTAATTAATATCGAGTTGAAGTTTGAGAATTCGACAGTTGTTCGAAATTTTATATAATTGTTTCTTAATATTTGGCGTCAAGATGCTGCCGCGTCTCTAGATAACAAAAGAAAAAGTAACAACCAATAATTATTCGAACATCGTAACAATACTTGATAAAAACTTTTCAAATAATATCGCAATATTCAAAGCATACGTTAATTCAAACTGGACATTGTATAAATTTGCAGAAGACATAGATGACGACAACCGTTCGGACAATCGTTTGCATCATCGTGGTGGAAGAAGTCCGAGTGGTGGTGGTGATGGTCAGGACGACCTAGGGGACATTGATGATGGAGGTGACGGTAGTGACATCGGTGAGTCGGTGGGTGGGCATCACAATACGTCATCGACGGGAAACGTGTCCGGTGGTCAGGGTATCCAGGTCGGTGGTGATGGTTGTGATTCCGGCAAAATAAAGAGGAAGAAAAAAACGCGAACGGTGTTTTCGAGGTCGCAGGTATTTCAATTGGAAAGTACGTTCGATCGTAAGCGTTATTTGTCGTCGTCCGAGCGTGCCGGTCTCGCGGCATCGCTCGGTCTTACGGAAACTCAGGTGAAGATATGGTTTCAAAATCGTCGTAACAAGTGGAAGAGACAAGTTGCTGCTGAGCTCGAGGCCGCTAATATGGCGCACGCGACGCAGAGGCTCGTGAGAATTCCGGTTCTTTATCACGACGCGACGGTTGGGAATTCGGTGGTATCGGGGCCGCCCGGAAACGGCATCGGTGTTTCGGTAGCCTCGAGCGTTGCCCCGTCGTCGGTAACCGGTGGAATGCCCCACAGCGTCGGCGTCGGTACTTCCGGTTGTACCGGGGCACCAGCGATATTTTACTCTCACCATCATCAGCACCAACATCCTCACCATCCGTCACACGTGCAAGCTCACAGTATGCTCACCCACCAGGTGCACCCCCAACCACCGCCGCCGCCTCCCCCACCGCCGAATCCACAACCACCCCCCCAATCGACCCAATAACCCTGTCGCGAATCTTGCGAGCGTGTTAACCTAAACTGGCACGAGATTCAGGAACGAAACTTTGGGCTGAAGAGCGGAGACAAGCTCGAGCCGCCAGCCAACGACGAGGACTGTGTCGTCACCAAAAGTGAACACGATCGTCGGCTGAATTGGTCCCAGCTCGGCCAACCGGAAATTCTCCGAAAGAGACTTTGCGACAATGACAAGCAAGATGATACACTGGCCGTGATGAAAATCAACGATTACGACTATGAGCGTCGTATACTCGATAAGTCAGACCGCGGAGTGCAAACTATCGAGGACAACGAGCCTCAATATCGTCGAGACGATCTCGACGACCAATCGACGATTAATCGTAAGCCACCGATTGTCCTTGTCATTAATATCGACGAATAATAACGGACGATGCCTACGTGTCAATATTAAGAGAAAGAAAATAAGAAATTGCGTCAGTATATATATAAATCATACGTGAGTTGTGTTCTTTCATTTATCATGCCCTTTTCGTTGTTAATTTTTTTTATTAATGCCAGTATGAATGACTGGTGAAGATCGACTGATTCCTCTCGAATGATTTTTAATACTTTCGCGGCCTCCATGCGTTTGTCTATTGCTATTTTTATCCAATTTTCCAGGCTTTCGGTTTAATACTTCGTTGAATATATACGTTACGAACAGAAAGAGGATCTCGAGTCCACCCCATCAATTTTGTTCTCCTTGAAACATTATTTTCCGTAAATATGATTTACAGTTTGAAATTTTTGAATTTTTGACTATTTTGATGTATGATAGATTACGTGGCTGGTCACGATATATTTCACATAAATTTTGGACTTTAATAATTTGGTGTCGAGGCGCTGTCGTGTCTCTTGATTATTTTAGATTGAAATTCAAAAGACGCGTATATTTTTTGTAATTGTGAAACACGAAACCCCTCAATATCAGGCTCATGGCAGAGATTATTCAGTTTCATATATTTGGATTTGGAGCAGCTAAATCGAACTAAATCGAGCATTACATATTTCCCCATAAATAATAAAAACCTAATTTTATGTCAGCCAAAGTTGTGAGGGTTGAGAGTCAAACAGTTTAAAAAAATAATTAAATACCAATACAGTACAATATAAAAAAAAGAAGATAAAAAGTTGTAGCTTTTCGAACGAATTCTTAATCTCTCATTAAGCCTATGCACGAAACGGACCAAACTTTTCAACTCTCTAAATTAGAGTTGAAAATTAGTACATTTGCATCGATGCTTCCAATCCTTAACGTCATCAACGAAATCCGTTAATTTCACATCTCTTTTGTACGCGTATGTGAATTCTAGAAACGAGAGGATCAATCGTGATATCGTCGTTTCCTGGGCGTGTCTTTTTTTTTTCTTTATACTTTAGTCCTCAGCTCGACGATCCAAGGGTATCGAAGGAAGGAAAAGAGAGGAAGGTACAAAAAAGAGCTTGAGAGACTCTGAAATATCCACCTGGGAAAAGTCGCTCAACGGCTCGAGCAATTTTCAGCGCAATCCCGTGCAGTGTACATATCGTTCTCGCTTCCGCGGTCTGCGTGTACACAGTACCACGTAACTTTCCTCGAAGTTCTTTTTACCCCCCGCGCAATCAGGCTGAGCGCTCTGTATACTCGTTGCAGTTGTCGTCGTCGTCGTCGTCGTCGTCGTCAGAGGGAATTCTCGAGTCTCACAACTCTAAAGCCGCGCGGCGTTCCACCCCTCAGTTTCACCCCTTTCTCTCTCCCTCTCTCTCTCTCTCTTATTCTCTCACGCTATCCATCTCGTTCACTCGACTCGCTCGAACGAATCGCAGGAAAAGCGCTTACGAGTTTTGTGAACGTCAGAGGCAACAGAATACCATATTTCGTGTATGGATATATAGAAGAGAAAGGAGAGGGAGGAAAAGAGAGTTTGGTAACGCATATACATACATATATCATGCGGGGTAAATAAAAAGAACTTTACCCATACAAGGTTCTCAGCCACCGCGCCGCAGTCGCGAATTATTATACCGCAGAGTCGTTCGTTCAGAGGAGGCTGTAATACAGTATGCATAAAGGTGAGAGACGGTGGACCACCAGGGAGCATAACTACAATACCGATAGAGCTTTGCAATACCAGAAACATATCGCCCAAGCGCAGCATCACCGGGGAACGAGCGGAGACCGCAACACTCTTGCGTGTTCCATATTATCCCTCTCGCTCTTTTTTTTTCTCTCTCTCTCTCTCTCGTTTTTTTTTCTCTCTCTTCTTTAGCAAACTCGCTATCTCTAAAGCTGCAACGTTTTCTCTCTCTCTCTCTCTCTCTTACACACTCTCTTGCTATCTGTTTCTCTCGAAGCTCGCATTCAAGGCTTAGTAAGTACGCGAGATACGTAAGTACGTGCACTTCAATCATCGTTCTCACACCCCGTTGCGCCCCATCGCACCTTCGTTCTTTCGCCTCTGATCTCCTGAACGACCGAACCTTTCATCCAAGCGATGCGCGCGGCCTCGTTGCCTGTGTTTTCGCTCTTATTTTTTTCTTTTTTTCTTTTTTATTTTCCTTCGCACTCAATCTCTTCTTCTTCCCTCTCTCTATATGGTGCAATACAAACACGCACGATGAACTGTATCTTCGCACATTTTTATTTATACAACTCCATCCATCTCTCATATATACATTTTAGTTTTTCTTTCTCTTTCCATATATACCATACATCAAAAACACACAACTCGCTCCATAATCCCCAGGTCGCCATCATCGACTTTATCCGCAAGTATAAAACCTGCGCTGTTATTATATACACGTTTTCTCGTGATAAACTTTTATCGCGATGATTTTCTTTTTTAAACATGCGTATTTTCGTCTATACGCAGCAATGCGAATTCTCTGAAATTTGGCAGAATGTACCATTTTTCACACATTGGATAAGATCGAAGTAAATTGCGGTGCACCAATCGTTTAAGTTCAAATTATTGTTGTTATATGATTGTAGTAGATTTTGTCAATGACAATTTTCATTGTTGCAAGAAAATCGTTTGATGCTGACTACAATAGGATGTCGTTCTTCTCTGCACTCGAATTTTTTTTTTCAGTACGAATCAGGTAAGATCGATGAAAATACGAAAAATATTAAAGGTTTGTATACAATGATTATTATTTTCGTCAATAATATAAAGTCTCAACGGGCGAATAAATTATTAGACAATTAAGGTTGTCCTATCGTTATAATCATAATAATATAGGAAAAATACACGTAAAATCATAAGATTAAATTTTTCTTGAAGAATTTATAAAAAATTTATATGAAAGTTCTCGAACATCTTATCAAGTAGTGTGAAAAAATTGAGAAGGTTTTATCGACTAATTATAAAAGATATTTGATCTTGAAAATGACTACTTTTGATATGGGCTCTAATGGGAGATTCTGGAAAGTTACGATATTTAATAATAAATATCTTGTTTTTTGAGTCGTTGAAGTTTCATCAAATTTTACACACACTTTGGTATGATTATAAAAAAAAATTCAGAACAATCTTATTGCTGATGATATGATTACCTTAAAGAAGTTTTTGGATGGTTAGGAAGACACTTCGTTTAAAAAGAAAACAGAATAGTAATTTGTAATTTGCATTTAGACGCGAGTACAATTTATAACAAAAAAAATAGCAGAAAAATTGGCGCTGCAGTGTACGCGGTAGCGTCCATGAACTACTAAAAGCTGCCAAGTTGGTTTAAATGTGAAACCAAGCCAGAGCCTTGTTCAAGAATTTTTTTCCCATTAAATTGGTTGGATAGAATTGATTAGAAAACGATTTTTAGTAAAATTTCAAAGATGATCGAGCTATTTTTTAAATTAAAAACAATATATACATGTACATTTATAAACCAAACGAATTGCATTTGCTCATCCGAGCGTAATAACTTTCTCTCGATGGAAACTCTGGCCAATGACGTTCGAACGAAAATTTCGTTACGGTGATGGCATATTTCGATTTAAATAGGAGAGAGCCGAGAGACGACACTTTTCGACTAATAATGTTTGTCGGGATGTTATGCAAGTTGTGACTTTTCAATGTCTACCACTTGAAGACACGTAAGAAATGTTCTGAAAGACGTGACTTAGGTAACACCCAATTTGGACATCTGCGATATGTTACGTAATTTCTCCGTATTTAATCAGACTGTCATTGAATATTACTCGGCAAATTTTATTCATTTTATTTCACCTATGAATTAATATCAAAGAGAAACCGCCCGCTCGATAAAATACGATTGAACGAATTTTAAATCGACAATCACTTCCCATTGTATTATTTTTTTTTCTTTTCTACGCACGCCCTGATATAATAGACTAACAGTGAAAGTGTAAAAAAATCCTCAATCCTTTTCGACGGGTTTTGATTTCTACACGAGGAGATTTTGTACACGCACACACGAGGATTTGGAACTCTGCCAAAAAGGGTTATACGTTCCGCAATGCGGCCTGAACTTTCAATGTAGCGTAACTCTGCCAAGTATTTATTAACTCCTCATGGTTGTAAATTTGAAAAAAGGCACTAATTTCAAGAAGATGATGCAGAGGTCCCACTCGCGAGGAACAAGCAATTTGTCACTACTTCTACTTGAATATTTGTGAAAGTTACTAATTGGCCCTAGTTGCTCTCCCCGATTTAAATAAATTTGTTGATCATCGTTTTATGAATTCGTTAATTATAATCGAAATAACATGCATAAATTATCCAGTTTGTCTAAATTTTATGATTTTCCTTTGTTATTATCTAGATTTGTTTCTTCCTGAAAACTTTTCCATAATTAACAAAGCAAAAAAAATAATTACGGATATTTATCATTCGAATCGTGAGTTATGATTTCGAATTTAACAAAAATTCATAGAAAAAAAGCACTTTTAGTAGTTTTTTTAATTTTTAAATTTTTCCGGGCAACTTTTCGTACACTTTTCTTTTCCTAAAAACCTTCCTCGGGCTATTACGAACATTAAACCAAAAAAAATTAGCCAAACCGGTCCAGCAGTTTTCGAATTATGTGCTTACCAACGAACAGCATTTTATTTCTACACTTTTCGTCTATCGAAAGAATTTTAGGACAATAAATGATAATAATAATAACAACCTAAAATGAAAACCTTGGTTTTGCTCAAAGAAACTTGAAAATATTGTTGTTGGACGTGACGATTATAAATGTATCATCACTCAATAATGAATATAAATGTGATTGACTCAAAAAACGTAAAAAATGTTATCAGGCGTGATGAGCAGCGGAAACGCTGAATTTGCGGTCGGAGTAGGAGTGGCGAGTGGCCCGAGTCTCGCAGCGGCTCAACAGGGCCAAGGTGTAGCGGCACTTTTGGTAATGCTGGCAGTTTTGTGCTTCATATTCGCTTATTGCTGCTGGGGCGCACCGTTTTGCCGATCTCTTTGCCGAAGGCACTGCTGCTGTCGCCTGGAGGACCCGGAGCCGGATCCTCGTTTCGGTAACAGCGATCAGGCGGTCGTAGCGACACCGACGATCATATTGTTGCCTCATGGGAGGATGCTAGTGGTCGATGGCACGATATTCACGCAATTCCAAGCGGACACAACCGGTACGTTGGATTTTATCACGAAAAAATGTTCGATTAGTTTACAGATGTTGTCTTTTACCTGGAAATTAATAATTTCCGTTTATATCAAAAAGATTCTAGATTTTTAAATAATTAAATATCGACAGGACTCGACTTGGTCGAGCTCGGGGAGAGTGTCATTCGGGCTCAAAGGAATCCACGGAGTATAAACCGCCATCAGCTGCAGAGCAGCCAGGGGAGCATCCTGGAAATGGACGCGGAAACACCGAGCAAAGACAGCCTCGGTTCCATAGGATGTTTCCCGCCGCCCACTTACGAAAGCATCTACGGCAAAGACGAGGGCGACATGCCGCCCTCGTACTCGGACATTTTACTTCACAGGTTCATACCTTATATTGAAGATTCTAATTTTGCTTTGTTCTATTGGGGGGAAAAAAAAGAACAACTCGACATTCGCCCTAGTATTGTGCCAATTGTTGTCAATGTTTGGAAATACTCTCGGGCTATTACTGGGATAGCAGGCTCGGCCTCACAATTGATATAAATTGGCCTAAGAAGCTTGAGCAAGCACAGCTTAATAGATCGTACCTAGCGAAGGCTTGGGGTTTAGTACGGGGCGCCAACGTTGATTTTCAAATGTCGAAAAGTGGTAAACTGACGTTAGGCCATTTCTGAGCACTCTATCGGTTCTTCGATGCTTAACCTTCTGACAACCAGCATTTTGTGATGTCATATCAGCGAGGGGTGGTGAAAGGAAAATATAAAAATTTTAAAATCGTCAAAACAAATTTTTTTAAAACGTTTCTAATGATGCTGATAAAAATTATGTTACTTATTTTGATAAAAAAAAAGAAAATGTATAGTACAGTGCTCCCTGCGTAAAAGACACCAATGTAATATTCCTGCTCTTCCTCAAAAGTGGAGGAAAGATGTGCCACTATCCAAAAAAAGTTAGTTTCAATAATTAAGGAGTGGGAGCCTTCGATAAGACAAAAATTCTAGGGACATAGAACCCCGAGTTTGGAATCTTATGGAGGGAGCATTGTAAATGATAATTTGGACACTCTTATCAATTCGGCTAGTGATAAGACAAAGGATTATATATAGGAAGTTTTTTTTTGTATTTCGTGAATTAGGATAATATTCGATCTAAGCAGTAAAATCAGATTTAGATCGAAGTGGATAAAAGAATAATGTTCAGACGTTGAAATACGTCAAAAATACCATATTTGGTAAAAAATATATTAGTTTTATTACATGACGCCAATTGGCGTTATCCTGGCCGTCAGAAGGTTAATCGAAAAGTTGGTGAATATTGAAGAACCAACTGGTGTGTGTTTGTGGCCGACGAACGTTTCCATTGGCGATTTCTTAACAAGTTATTTTGTTCGCTCTTCGCCACGATTTGTACGTTCGATGAATGTTTACAGATTCGCCAATCTGCCGTACGAGATCGAATTGCACGATCACTGTCATGACGGGAAGGATGACATTGAGATGCACAGTTTAGACAGTTGTCCCCACATATTGACGAATCCCATAAATACGGTCACCTATCCATACGCGACTGTCACGAGTTTTTCGAGCCAGAGTTTTCCGCGTAGAAATTTATCGAGAAATCCGTCGTTGATAAGCAATCCATTGGACGATTATTACGTCGACAATGAGCTCGACGTTTACAGGATCGGCCGTGTTATAACGGACGCGAGTGATGTCGTTGAGCGCAATCGTCGATCGATGAACGATGACGATCCGACGTCGCGTCAAAATTATTCTGACAGCGATACCACGAGCCACATAAACGACGATCAAACGAGGAATCCTCCAGCGGAGAATGAATCTATGAACATGAGAAATCGAGCAATTTCAATTACGAGCAACGATATTATCAGGGATGATAACAGTGGATATTCGAGATCAACCAACAACACACAGACAAGAACAAGAAACAGCGAGGAGGAGGCTACGAGGGAACAATCGTACGGGCAGAGGAATGTTCACTTTGAAAATTATCACGAAATCTCGCTCAACACGAATTCGCGCAACGATAACCCGAGGACGAGAGAACGCAGGGACGATGAACGCTCGAGAAATGACGAAGCCGCGAGATCACGAGTCGAGGACGACGACAATAATGATTTTGGGGCTCTCGCGGATATTCGGGAAAGCAGAGTGTGATTAGATCGTTGCGTATCACGGGTGACAATCCCGGAAGCACGACTATCGGTTCACCGGTAACGCCTCAAATTTTCGTCTTTAAACCAGCAGCAACGACGCACACACGCGCACATTGACGAATTATCAAATAATTCTGAAACGAGCATTCGATTATACGTCGATATATATATATATAATGTAAACGGTTGAGGGCAGGTCGTATGCAAACTTTATATTCGCTATTTTCCTGTGGAAAATCAATTCTCAAAGAGGGGCCATAAATAATAAACATTTTCTATTTTTCAAAAAAAAAAAAAACGCCCCTCACTAATGCTTGGGCTGATGATACATTCATTCTAAATTTAACGTAGAGTTCTTTCAGAAGATTTTTCGCAAGTATTTTTATTTTGTTCCCTAAATATCCCGGTAATGTAACTTCTTACCGAAAAAAAATTGTTGAAACAATCACGCGAGATATTCTGGGCTTGCGTACCGTCTGTCCTCAAATTTGGAAAACGAGAGAAGAATGAATATTGCAACGGAGAAGAGAGAGAGAGAGTTAAGGGAAATGAGTCTTGGATTGTTTATTTCTCCGTGCCACATTAACGTGTGTGGTATTCTCAAGGCGATGTGATATCCAAATACTAATTGGTTAACTAGTTTATAAATTATAGCTTAAAATAAACTTCGTTTTAAACCTTAGGAATTTACTTTTGTTTTTTTTTTTGCAATAGGTAGACGGAGCATTTTCGCGCTGTTGAGCTAAAATTCACATTGAAAATGAAAAAAATAGAGTCAACGGAAATTTTGGTACAAGAGAAAAAATATAAGAGACAAAAAAGAAACAATCATACTCAAGAAACTCAAGAAAACATTCCAATGTAAACAATGACGATGCCGAGATTTTACGAATAAAGTAATTGCAAAAAGAGCTCCTTCCACGGATATTCAAAAGTTTTTTGGGTTATTATGAAATTATTCAACACGTTATTTTTTTCCTCTAAATATGACCTAAGAATAAAGAGTTCTTAGTATTTTAAGATTCTTTTTCGCCACTTCATCATTGCAAAATGGCTGTAAATAGAAAAATGAGACTGGAAAAGTAACAGAAATCGTTACGGAGTTTTCTCGTATTTCATTGGTCAGTTACGATCAGAAGTTTAATATTCCAAGTCGGTGGGATCGGTTTCAACGATAAAATTAGATATATTTGTAAAAAAAAAATGATAAACATATTGAATTAATGATAATTTCAACATGAAAGCTTTCGATAGATCGTTCCAGCGATCTTTTGCTCCTCACCTCGCATTTCACCAACTTCAATCGCTGTCCATCTCTTCTGACGACGTCGACTCGTCGTTGTCCTCCGGTGCTTTTTTGTCCCAATCTTTGAGCTTAGCACCCATAACAAAATCGTCCCTCAGAACGCTCCAGACTTTGTCATCCTGGTGAGAAAAAGAAAAAAGAACGTGTTGAAAAAATATTATAAGAAATTGTTCATTAAACTCCAATTTTTTTTTTTCCTTCCAATGCCAACCTTGTTCTCCTCTTTCTTAGCAGGCTTTGTCGTGTCGTCGACTGCAATACTCTTAGATCCACCCATGAGAACATCCAAAAATGCTCGTTTGTCTATGCTTTTGAGTACTTGCTCGCGCTTTCGTTCCAGAGGACCGGCTGCCATCATTTTTTCATCTATTTCCGTTTGCTGCTGTTTTACTACATTGAACAACTGCACAACGCCTCTAAAAAATAAATAAGAAATCAGCAATGTTTTACTTATTAAAAACTTATTAAAAATTCTTAAATAATTGAGAAAAAAGATCAGCAGAATTAATTTTTGCTGGATAATTAATTGAAAATTTCTGTGAACATTCTTGAATATCATTCTGTAATGTGTAAAAAATTAGAAAAAGGATTACAGATATTTAATGTTAAAAATGGCAACTTTCAACATAGGTTCTTGGGAGTCGTCAGAAAATTGTGATTTTGAATAATCGATATCATGATTTTGGAGTTGGCGACCTTAATTTTTAAACGATCATACATTGACAAAATTCATGCAAATTTTCAAGACATAACATCCAATAAAGGCAATACTTGCACGACCACATTAATAAAAAGACAAATAAAAGAAAACCCATTTACTTTGTAGCAATTTTTTGAAGCGCTCTTTCCCTTTCTCTGTCGAGAATCGACGGCTTGACTCTGATTCCCAGCAGCAGATTTTTTCGTTTTTTCTTCGCAGGCTCAGACGCTTCCTCCTCTTTGTCCTGCTTGCTCTTGGTCACAACTTCGCTTTTTATTTCTCCGTCTTTCGTTTCAACCTGGAAAGACTCGGCCTCTTCGCTTTCTTTGGGCTTGACTTCCGTCAATTTTTTTGCTTTCGACAGGATTATCGATTTCTTATTTTTGGGCTTATTCGTTTTCAATATCTTTTGCATAACATCCGCCCAGCCGGGATTTGCTTTCGCTGTCGTTTTTTCATCCTCGGAGACCGAACGCTCACTACCTGCATCGTCGTCCTCACTGTTTCTCTCTTCGCTCACCATTTCATCGTCCTCGTGATCGGATACGTCGGATTCGACGTTTTTCGAAACATATTCTGTGAGAGAATGTTCAAAGCTCAGCGAAATCATTTATTTTATCGATTTATTTATTGCTCATTATTATTTCATTTATTTATTATTTGTTATTTATGATTATTTATTTACTATTTGTTA
>JABMBV010084151.1:0-12502 GCA_018906735.1 Mesochorus sp. PSUC_FEM 10030011 | reverse complement strand
GCGTAGTTTATTAAAAATTATTTTTTTTGTAAAAAGTTTAAACATTTTTTAAATTTTAGCTTATTTTGACATATTTTTATAATTATATCGTTTATTATATACATATACATGTTATTTTTTTAAAGGAGAGAAGGAGCTTTCTCGATCGTTCACATATATATATCTGGGTGCTCGACGTTGAGAACGATCGTGAAAGAAGGAATCACGAGTTGTCGAGTACTTGACCACTTCACAGTATACCCTTGATCTTCTCTTGATATTATCACCCTTAACGTTTCATTTACTCTTGGATGAGAAAAAGCTCATAAAGTTGAATTTTACCAACGTTGATTTTTAATTACTATATTAGATTAATTTTTTAAACGAAATAAAATTCACTTTCAACTGAATTTACTCTTTTGCTATGAGCTTTTAGCGAAATAAAATTTTTCGTAAATGATTTGAAATGGTTTTTTCATTAAGAAAAGTTATTAATAACATTCATTCATTTCTACACTAATTATATTCTAAAATAATCATTCTCGTTTATTTCAGAGGTGTTGTAGAATAATAAACTTAATAATAAGTTTAGGCGCATTTTGCATAAAATAATATTAAATAATATGCTTGGTTAATTTAACATTATGAAAAACCATCCATGTTTATTTGAAATAAAATCATTATTTTAAACCCAATCGTCGGAGGATTTATTTCAATTTTTCGATGTTGTTTTTCCGGCAAACTATGATACAGTATCAAAAAATGGTCTCGTCTAATATTGTTTGTACTCTCTCATCTACCTACATTTTAGCATGTCACATAACCGCTAGAAAATTGTGTGGTTTCGCTTCATGGTGGTACATTGAGGAAGCGAATAAGGTCACGCGATTGTCAGCGGTTGTTGCGTGATGATGATATAAATAGCCTACTGAATTTCTTCAACAACAATAGAAGCAGAAGGGAGAGCTAAAAACTTGGGGGGTTTACTCTGACGTCACTAATAATTTCTGAGCACGTAAAGAAAGTCCATGAATTGGACGTTATGCGATCGGTTCACGATGAATAATATAGTAACAAATATTATCTGACATTTTTTTTTATTCATCATATCTTGTGTGTATGTTCCTATGTATGAAATTTCCTAAACTATAGTTACAAAGTTTTTGCTTCTTTATTTTGGTAGAAAATATTATTGATGGTTTCAACAAAAGATGATTAAATTTATCTGATGTTTACAAGTTCTATAATATTTAATTTAATTTCTTGAAAAAAAAAAAGACAAGTCACTAGTTGAAACTTATAAATTGTTTCCACGAAATTTCGCACAATGGTTAAAGCTTCGTCTGTGCAGGAGTTAAAATCAAGGAAGTTAGTTTCTCGTCAAGATAACTTGGAATACTGTATGAATTTTCAAGAAAGTAAATTGCAAATTCCGACTTGAAACATTTTTTTTTTTCATGAATATTAATAATGTTTTCGTATAATCGATTGTCACTACTTTGGATAGATTTTCATTTGCAATCGTTTCATTGTTACAAATAAAAAATGTGTGTATACTAAGAAAGGCACGTGGGTGTTCCTAGTTAAAAGTCTACAACCATTATAATGCATAGAAATTATAATTCTATCCGGTGATTAAGTTGAAAATGCAATCGTCAACCGGTAGACGAATACCTGAATATTATGGATGAGGGGCCAAGGAAATTTACACTTCTATGCAGAAAAGTTCCAGACGACCGAAGAGTTGAAATGAGAAAGAGTAAAACAAAAGCATCTATGTAATTCCGTCTATATACTATGTATATAGAATTTGCTTCGATTATATATTTAAGGGTACAGGATGGCCAAAATAAAAAAAAAATAATTTGACAAGAAAAAAATTGACAATTTTAAGACAGTTTTCGGTAGGTTTTTGATAGGTTTTTGACTGTACAATCATTAATAAGAATCCTTACGTACTAATAAATTTGTAAATCTATTCAAATAGTGCTTGAGCACGAGTAATATAAAAACATATATGCGTAACCTACCGTTGTAACAATGTGCTCGAATCCATATTAATTTGGCGGCACATTCGCTTAACTATCATGTTGATGGTAAGGGACCAAGATTAAAACCGAGATCTTTGCACAGATCTTTCCTTCATTCTCAAAGTCCTTTACTCAAATGATCATTGAAGTATCTTATATAGAGAAAAGTCTCTGATCACTACACATAGAAAAGGTTTCCCTCAATGTGCGCGTTCTTCGTCCGTTTGTTTCTCCTAATCCGTAAGACAGCCAGTAAAACCGATTAAGCAAATGATCGGGTAAACCTTTGGCAAACAAAATGAGAAGAAGATGGACACAATGAGGAGAGGAGAAGAGAATGGTCAGAGTAAACGCCAATGTCAGCAAGAAAAATTAGCTTCAATATTACAGCGATTAATGACTGGAGCTTATGGGTGGAGTTACATGGTGGTTAGAATTTGCATTCTGGAGTGAACTTCTTGCCTATACAATTGCAGTTCTATAACTTAGCAAACCGCTCTTAAGGAATAAGCGTTTGAGTTTTAGATGATCGTTACATGTAAGCGGGAAAGGACTGAACAAAACGACTGGGTCTTATAACCAAAATGTAAATGTTGAAAGTTTTGAAAACATCCTCCAATTCTTACTGTTTCTAAACACTATATTTTTTCTTGACGAGTCTTGAAGGAATAAAATGATGCTGAGAATGGTGGTAATGGAAAAAAATGTTCATGTGATTTCGGTGACCTGGTCGGGACTCACCTACAGATCCACGAATGACGTCTTCTCGGTATGCTGCTTGGTGGTACGAGAAGCAAGGGAGCCGTACCCTTTGGAACCACTGTGGTGGTAGCGGTCGATGTGCCACCATCACCAGTTGGGAGCCTCAGCTCCGGAACCTGAAGGCTGCTGTTCATCCTTGGATCGATCCCGGTCGGTGAGTTCCAAGGCCCGCTAACCACGACTACCCGTCCATTGTAACCACCGATTCTCCAAGAGCCCTCACCCACTGAACAATAATCGCCATTTCGAAAATTTCTACTGCTACAATTTACCCCGTTGTGTATCACCAAGCGACAACTCTCGAGTAATTATAATAAGACACGAAATATTGGATAATATTACATTCCCTCGTTTTGTTTCCTGTGATTCTCTTCCTCATCATGTTTTTCAAACACAAATCGAACACGTGACGCTTGGCTTTTATACACTCCACGTTATATCACACGAATTTTTATGTATGCAAGACCACAAAGATGCTGAGATATAATAAAAAAAAAATAACAACAACAACAAAATGCGATGAACAAGACACTGCTACTCGTTTCACTCGTAATCACTCTCACCATGCGTTATATTATATGTATGTTTTAATTGTTTTTTTTTTATGATGTATTAATTCCTCATTATTTATATATCCGGAAAAATGCCACACACTAGACGATCGATATTTCGAGATTTACGATACAAAACGTCAAAAAAATAATCATCAAATCGATGCTTATAATGTTGCTGATGCCAAAACGACCACGACGAAGATACATTTCCCACAGAGCTTTTGCTCTTTTCGGCTCTTTATGCCTCACTCTAGATGTTATCGATTATATCACACGTATAAATCATGTATTTCGAATGCGATCGAAATAAAACGGACAATTTATAACTAGCATATGTATTTTACAAATCTATGAGTACACATTCGAATAGCAATTAAAAAATGGCAATGACACATTCATAAAAGCAGCGATTTCTCTAATAACAAAGAACGAAACGATCTACTGCGATCCTAAATTTTTTTTATAATACTTCGTTGGGATAATTTACGTTTTTGAAGATAATTTTAATCAGGGCTCTGAATTTATATGCTTCCAATATTAGATCAGGTGCTGTCTGATATATACAATTGTTTTTTATGATATTGTAATGATGACGACTTCTATCAATTATTTTTTTTAATTCTGTCGAATATGTGAACTGTAAAACTGAAAATTCTTATATTTCGAAGATAATTTTAGTGTGAAATAGCTAACCATATTTGATTTGAAAAATATTTCAAACGCTAACGCAGATTCGTGCGAGCTTCGTATAAGAACTTTGCATAAGTATTTACATATTGATTTATAAGTACGAAAAAAGTATAGATATATACAGCCAGTCAGTGGAATTTCTCTCGTTTAAAGCACTTACAAGAGTGGGAGTTACCTAGAAGGGGATTCTTGAAGTGCTTTAGATCTTTTACGAAGAGAAAAAAACGTTCTGTTATAGAAAGCAACATTTTTTTTTGTCGCTACAATAAATGCAAAGTACATAGCGACCAATGATAAAAACTCGATGACAATATCTTGTTAAATGTTATTGAATTTGAATAAATGAAGTGGTATTTGAGAATCTGTGGTTATCAAATATTCTTGATTTATTCATATTCATAATTATTCGATCAATGTAAAATTATTTACGTTGAATTGTCTCTTCAAAATGATTAAACTTTCTACCAGAAAATTCACATCGAATGTACGGAAAATGTATTGATTAGAATTTTTGCAAGTGGATGTAAGTATCAAACTTCGAAAATGCTTAAAGAAAAATATACCTCAAACGAAATTAAACTTTGCTTGTTAAGTCCGATTAAAAATTGCACAATTGTGGTACAAAATTCAATATCAAATTCTCCCTCGATCACGATGTAAAAAATAAATACGAAAATACAAACAAATTGTAATTTCAGTGTGTTATACATGTATGCTGAACTTGACGGAAGTTTTGTTTTCTTTAGCTACTTCTATAGGCGCGTATACGTGAGCACATTTATCGATGCAACTTACGACGTCAAGACGAGAGAGCCACTGAGAGGAGAATATTTTCGAGACTCTCGTTTACATAAATTCTTCATTACCGTGGTAGCTTACGAGAGTAGACGATTTTATTCATCGTCTACGATATATATGTATATACATATATCTAGAATATTTATACACGTACATTATATCTGCACCGAGTTTTCAGTGCCTGTCTTGAGCAAGCGGATGTAGAAACAACTAAAAGAGTGATGCTGTGCGAACAAACAACGGGAATGTTGAAGACGCCGTTGGCTGAAGACTTCCGGTTGCTCGACATACATATAACTGTTTTTTCTTTTGCAGCTTATATTTTTCTACTTGTCCCCTGAGATAAACCTAATTGAGCTCGCTATAGTACTATTCTATGTACAATGTTCGACTGTGTATATATAATTCACTGAAAAGAACACCTATACAAATACACAAAACTTTCTTCAGAATTTCCTCAAGTACAAGCTTTTTTTTTAAAGAAGTAATTATTTTTTTTTAAAGTCGAAGTCAATACCAAATGAAAAGACAAACTGAACATAATACAAGTATATTGGTGCATAAAAATATGCAAACTGCGCTCTTTTGTTTACTGGAAATCGACGGCATATCATGAATAACCCATTGGTTGAAGAAACTTTTCGACTGACGTTGAATAAATTTTACGAAATCTTTACGTTGAAAAATTCAAGCGAATATTTTACAACTCATTTGGAATAATTATAATTCAGGCTGAAAACGGTCATAACTAGCAATGTTTTAAAACAACAAACTTCATTACCAAAATAGAAATATTTTTTTGTTGTGAAGTGCCATTTTTTTTGTGTAATTAAATAAACAAACTTTTTTAATATAAAGTTAAAGAATTTTACTGCTTTCAAAATATAAGTATAACCTAATTAATTTAAGGATCAAACCTACCTAATATGGTCAAAACCCAATAAAGGAAATATGTAAAATAATGTAATCAAAATAAATTGACTATAACATTCTACCCTTCGTTTATCGATCCACATTTTTTATTACATTTGATCCTTAAAGTGAATGATCCATTTCATTATATATCGCATTTATTTTATTATTATTTCACGTATGTATGCCACATCATAATAATTGAATTGATCGTATTTAAATTAAAAGGAATCAATGAAAAAAAAACACAAGAATTCGAGAAAACTAATGAAAATTAAAAGAATGATAAGGTACAAAAATGAATCAAGTCTATCGAGGCCATGCCTTTGCTCATCCAATAGATAAGTAGATCGACCAATCATCAATTTATCCGTTAATAATCGTCAGTACGATGGCCGCTATATAGCGTTGCAATGTCGTTATACATATAACGAGTTTTGCGTCGAGCGTTCCTTACCGCGATCTTTACAGCAGGTTCAAGTCGAGCCCTCTTACAATCTTCGTTTGTGCTAACATCAGCAGAAAAATATAAGAAAAAATGCTCCCTTTATCGATATTTACCCCCTCGATTGCGTGCTCTTTTTTTCTCTTCCTTGTGATCTATGTTTAGAAACACGACTAAAATAATTATCTTCTCGTATATTTTTTTCCAGTTATATTACTTGTATTTACATCAAATTCTTAGTATCTGAAAAAAAATATTTACTATAACAACAAGTGGAAGATCACCCATGAGTTATCTTATATTTCAATAATGGATTGTTCTTTATCTGAATGTTGTATTTTTTGGAAAAAACCATTCCTCTTTTATACTTCGAGAGTTTGTAATGGCAGTATCAAAGGCCTTATCGTGTTCAGTTTTTTTCTACTACTCCTCATACGATGGGAAACAATTGCGAAGTTTGTGGTTATGTTAAGTCTTCGAGAAATGAAGATCTTGATTGAAATCTTTGTCTAATTATTGTTAAAATCTAATCTTGATATCTTATCATTTATGTAGTTGTAGTTTTCTTTGAAAAAGAAAGAAAAAACTTTTTTATAAAAACTCATGTTACAAAAAAAAGTAAAATACTATTCGAATGCACACAATGAAGTGAAATTTTCGATACTGTATTTTTGTTTCCTCTTTGTTGTTTTTTTTTTTTTTTTCGGAACGGACAAACGTACTTCAATACTCGCTGGTCACGAGTTTTCGAAACCCTGTGATAACTAATACTCTATGGACGAGTAGTGCCCACAAGTACGTGTATACACAGTAGTACGTAGATATATATGTATATAAAATACATAAAGTACACATAGTACGAAGTGTTCTATTCACTCGTTACCACTCCATACTACGAAAATCTGAGTTGATAGTCACAGTTGGCCAAACATCGAAAAGGTTAAGCTGCTGTACAGAGAGTGGTGAAGAGAAGCAAGAGGTTTGTAAAATATTTGAAATGCAAATTCGTAAGAGCTCCAGGTCAATGATAAACCGATAAACATCCTTTTCCTTTCAAATAACGGATCCTTGAAATCACTTTTGGAATCGGAATAACTTTTTTTTTTAATATAACCAATAATCATTAAAAAGTTTAAAATTTCTACTATTTAGAAAATGCTATGTTTCATGATATTGACAAAAAAATTTCGAAAGCTTGTTCATTAAAAATGATACTTTAACATGAAATCATAAAAGAGTATATTAAAGTCGTAGAAGCTCTTTTAACGGGAATAAAAATACACTTGTAAAAATATCGAGTAAAGATTTTTTTTTTTAAAGTTGTTGAAAAAAAATTGTACAGTCGTTATTATATTATTATATTATACAGTCGTTAAATATTTTTTTTTTGTGAATCCGTTTCGAATTCAAAACGAAATGAAAAATATTTTTTGTCATCAATTGAACGAGATGATATGCGTGCGCATGTGTGCTTGTGTATATATTATTTATCAGCCAATTAAGCGTGTACTTGTCATCGTTTGCGTGGGTGCTGAGAAGCAATATATATATATTCGTATGTTCGAGTCGCAAAAGTCAATATTGAGTACCTGCTGAGGATGGACTCATGTGCAGTCTAGCAAGTCTTTGATAAATAATTATACAAGCAACAGGTGCCTCTGGCCGATTTTATCAGAAAGTCTGCTAATAGTCTCGAGTCATGCATTCTCCATGGATTTTTGAAATTCGATTTTTATCACTTGACATTTATTTTAAAAACTTTAAACAAGTTTTTCACGGTCGAACATTTTTGAATATAATAGATTTTGTCCTACATGTCATTTTACATGTTTTACCATTGACAATAATTTTGATCATTGACAATAATACACAGTGACTATGTCTCCAATAGAATCGACAAACTTCAATCTTTTAACCTGCATATTATCATCTGCATCAAGTTTGGCGTTAACAAAAAAAAAAACAAATCAATAGTATTAAAAACTAAAAGTACAGTTTGTCATGTATTGTAAAAGTTACACTGAACGTTACCGTATCTTAAGCCATGTCCAGAAAGAAAGAGTGTCTGCGGGAAACACTCTGAAATAATCTCGAGGTTTGAAATGAGGATAAATCAAAGGGACATAAAACCCTGAAAGTAACAAAAGAAATAAAAGTAAAGTAACAATATATTGTTATTATCATATAACCTATTGTTATTAACATATGATATAACAATGATAAAAACGATAATAACTTTAACTGTTTAACATGTACTTTTTAAGTAATTCATATAAAATATATTGTTGTCCAAAGTATTTAAACGAAAATTCACATAAGAAAGAATAGACGTCGTCACGATCCTTCATTTTACAGTCGAGTAAAATTTACTCTAGAAAATCTCGTAGAAAGATTTTAGCGTCAAAATGAGAGCGTCGGAAATAAATGGAAGCCGAGTGCTCAGGGAAGCGGAAAAATGCACGAAGAATTTTTTTTAAATTAATGAATTATTATTATTATATCGTTATCCATTTATATGTTGATAAAATGTTATTTGTACGCATAAAAATACATACAATAAAAATAAAAATATAAATATCGAAGATTCGATGAACCAAAAAAAATTGTATCATCAACGCTTTTCCGAGTTTTCTCGTTTGAGATTATTAAAAATATAATTATATATTTATGAAGATTTGCTTAGTAATCATAAATTCAAAGTGAAGTCAGTATTTTGTATTCTTATGAAGATATTATATCTTCAGTTTGAGCATTATTACAGATAAATCGTGTTGAACTCCATGTTGAACAAATTTTGCAATTTTTTATTATAAAATCTGACTTGTATAGATATTCATAAGAAAAAACGATGTGCAAATAATAAATCGTTAGTACGAATATTAACAGAATAAAATAGAATCGGTTGATAAATCGATTGATAATTATAATTTTTAATTACCCGAATTAATAAATGTATAATGAATGTTTTTTTTTACTTTCTAACCAAATTCAGGTCTGCAAAAACCAATTGAACGTTATAAATCTTCCCTAAACTGTTATCATTCCGAATCAACTGTTCTGGGCCAACATTTACCTACATTTTCAACAATGTACATATATATACGAATATGCATACATGTGAAGAAGATGGGAAAAGCAATGTGAGCGGTCGTCCGGTCACCGAGCACGTTCTCTGTGTCAACCTAGTTTGCATTTCTATGTTACCCCAGAGAATGAGTTAATTTTTATGCAATTTTTTTTCCCTCACCGATCCGTCTAATTCGCACAGTGGATTATGCAAAAATTCTCAAAATTCCTCAGAAATTAACGTTTATAACTTTTGTCATTTTTTTGTAGACAATCAAGATTTTGCCGTAAATATCAACTTGTGTATCTTAACATTTAAAAAAAAAAATACGCACATGCTATGTAACTTGAAATCTTTTTTATCGTATATTCTTTAAAATAAATCCATACAAAATTATGACTTATTTTTAAATTTCCAGAAATATTTTACTGTTTCTTAAAAAAAATTTCAATTTATTAAAAGAGATTAATTAACACCAATGATATTATTCAAAGTCGAGACATTTGAAAAGATATTTTATTTATTTAACTATTTCTCTCTTTGTAATATATATATATTGTCTTGAATTCTTAATGAAATTCGTACAGGTTTTGTATTTTATATCTAACAGAAGATAATACGTGTGACTTTGAAAGAGCACAATTTTTGCTGTTCCGTATAGAAGGATTAGCCCAGAAGTAGTCAGCACTTCGACATAACAATTAGGAAGCCCTTCTCGTTTGCAATTCGTTGAGAGACGTCCTTTCGACGTAGTCTTCACAGGATGTGCTGTCACCGGGAAGTTAGAAGCGAGAAAGACGGATAGAGAGATCTCGAGCTCGCCCTCGAGTTAAATTAGTTGGCTAAGTTGGTCGTACGTGTAACGAAGTGGGATATTAGACGGAAACGGGGGAAACTAACCAGAACGGATAAAAAGAAAATTTTTAGAAGAAAATAAAATTTTCTTTTAGAATCTCAAAGAGACATAAGAATTAAAAAAAAACAATTAAACGAAATGAGTTAAGGATATCATTGAAACGAAATTTTTTAGCATTAAAGAACAGTCATTGAAATACAAGTTTTTTGCTACACGGGATCACGACAGGATAAACTGTAGCAATAATAATAAATTTTCTGCATTGCATGGTCATATAAATTACAGCAAAACCGATAGAAACAATAGAAACAACAATGTTATCTATTTATAGAAATTTTACTCTGATTTACATTGCGTATTGACTAACAGCGTATAGCACACGAAAACTGGCCCTCATTCCAGTTCTCATCTCGCAGATTTTTAGCTCATGTCTTCTCCTCCAGAATGCTACCTTTGTTGGTACAGACTCGAACGATCAATCGCGGCATAGTCGCCTCAATCGATACTTCGGTTATTTGGGAGCAAGATAGCATGTCACTGATGAATCGGATCTAGGGTATAACGTTCTCTTCTCATCTTTCCCTCTCACAGTCCCTGCATTTCCGTGAATCGATTGTATCAAATACCAAGGAAAACTAGCGTGATCGATTCGACTCCCTCGGATTATAGTTTCGAAACACAAAGCCCTATCGTGCCCTACACTCCACATCACTATTGTTCTGTATTACTTGCATCTATAACTGCCATATACATATGAGTAAAGTTGAACATAAATCCGTCAAATCATCGCACATAGAGCAGTATTATACGCTACATATGCACATACATATGTACTTGTATGATATTGTTTTTGTATAGAGTATATGAATGCATGTGTTGAAGAAAAGATTTACTACGGCAATTAATCATAATATCGAACAAGTGCTGACTAAGGTGGATTCAGACAAAAGGTGCGAAAGATGCGAGCTAGAGATTTAACCTTCAATTAAGCAAACCTTTAAGAATACTCCAATAAATCTTGAAAAAACGTGTGGTCATAATGTAATTTTTACAACAAGGATATACAATAGACGAATTATTAAAATCTGAAGAAGTTTCAATATAAAAGATTCATAAATAAACAATTTAATTTTCAAATGAAACCTTAGATTTTTCAATATATTTTGAAAAAAAATAAATTTATTTTACATTTTTACATTATGATTGTAAAAATGTTCAATCAGCCAAAACTTTTTGTAGTGGATATATAACATCAAAATCGATTTTAGTTTAATTTTTTTTAATTGCGATCAGATCAATAGAATTCTAAAAAATTAACATGTTTATCGATTTCATATTTATCGATTTTTAAATCTAATTAAAAAAGGAAAATCCAGAAAAAAACGATTTAAATACATTTTATCCATATTTTTAGGTGTAATTAATTTCGATACTACGTATTTTTGAAAAGTGATTTTAAAAACCTGTTCCTTACTATTTTCTCTACTGTATAACTTTGGTGCAAAATGAATGGGTGACGAAATATCTAATGCCTATAATGTGTAGACAAACAGTCTATTATTGACAGAATCGATCGAGTCCCTCCCCTCCTGTATCTCAAAGGCTCTAGACACCCTTAATCAACACGTCAATCACTCCTGTGTAATTAAAACACCATAGCGTGTCATTTCGTAATATATGTATAAATTGCTGCACATTTACATGCATAATAACTAATCATGACAATGTCCATCATAAAATAGAGATATACCATAAATCATTTATCGTATAGTCCTCGAAAGATTTATAACTTTGTCGTTCGAATGATCGTCTGGTACATAAGATGAGGATAAGAAAAGAAAAGCGTTTATCCCTCACAGCACGTACTAGCGATTGAAATTTTCTCATATATACTTCGAGCATGATGCCATTCGCATCGAGTCTCCGTCCTTTATTCAATAAATCGCACAGAAACTACGATAAAAAAAGGTCCTCCACATCTCGTGCAAAAGTACCCATAAACGAATTCGATAAACATTTTTTTATCATAAAAAAGAATGAACAAGAAGAAACGAGAAATTCTAGTCGTTAAATGATAAAAATTTTGAAATATTCACCAACGGTATAAATGATGTTCCATATACAAATTTGTCATGCGAGAAGACGAAATTCTCGGCAAGAACAGGTTTTCGTTTTCACGAATTCTCGATTGACGTAAAAGTAGTCAAGTGTACCTTCAATATAAAAAACTTATTTAATATTGCAATATGATGATCAAATTTAAAACATGATTTGAGTAGATGAGATTCATCAAGTGATTTTAGTGGGTAAAGAAAGTGCGTAATCAGACATGCAGGTTATTAAACCTATTTGTTATAAGAAATTATTGGCACAAATATAATTATACTATATATATATAGATCGGAAGAG
>JABMBV010084140.1:0-12507 GCA_018906735.1 Mesochorus sp. PSUC_FEM 10030011 | reverse complement strand
AGAGGGGGGCATGGGGTATGTTTTAGTTTTTAGTTATTGTTAATATGTTTTTTATCTCTTTTCAGGTGAGATGGAGCGGATTATTAATGGCGTACAACAGGCTCTTTATTTTTCTTTTCTTTGGCCACGGTTATACTTTCTTGTCTGGTAATACACACTCTTTTATGACCATACATTCACCCATAACTGGACCATACGCTGCGGCGTTTATTCGTGTGCGTTTCCAATGGGCTCCTAGCGATTTTCAGGCTCGTGTCCGGTTTTGGTCCAGCTCTCATCCACGTTTTGTTGGTCCAGGCCGTTTCCGACGGCGATATATCGAGCTCGCGTGGCAAAGCCTCACTCTCGTAGACTCTCTCTCTTTCTATATCACGTCAAACGTCCATCCTTATATGGAGTTCCGATACATGTGTTCCGAATGCTGCGGTGGTGCCTCTCGAGCCGTTCTCCTCGATTTTATACACGATCTACGTTCGGCACGCGCGAACGCCACCGACATCGCGGACTCCCTTTTCCAGCCGATCGAGATTCATGCGGCTCTCGCGGAGTTCCAATTCCTTATTTGAGTCATTGCCCGGCTCTCAGCCTCACCCGGCAACTTTCCGAGTCTCGAGCCTTATATACGTTCGCGACCGCGGCTTAGGCTATGCTCGGGCACTTCGCGCCCTCGCATTTTCACAACAGCAAAAAAATTCGAGTTTCAATTTTTTTTTTTTTTCATTACTTGTTCGAAAGCCGCAGAATCATCGTTTGAGGCTCAAGTGGCTTGAATATGTGTAATGTCTATAGAGATTCGAAGACACAAAATGCTGCGAAATTGTCACAGAAAGAGTAAGACACTTGGCTTGAGTTTAAACGCGATATTTACATTATTGAGTGGAAATTTCGCACAATGGTCACTCATGAAACGTTTTATGGGTTTCCACTGGACATTCTGTTCTTGTTTTACGATCTTACGTTTATGAAAATTGGGAAATCGCAAAATCGTTAGAAATTATGAAAAAAATTACAACTATCCGTCCGATTTCGCTTGGACATAATTTGCTAAAGCAGAAAATAAAAGTATATGCTTATAAAAAAAATATTAACCTTAAAAAACGTTGTCTTGCTCAAATTTCGATCATTTTTCTTATGATCTTTTTGTGGATTTATAAATTATGGTCGAGATAGCTTACAAAATTATGATTTTTAAAGTTTGACTAAATTATTCGATTTTCGTTCTATAAATAACAAAAGCATTTTCAGTTTTTCAAAAATTCTTCAATTTTCCCGTGAACTTTTCAAATTTCAATAGATGTTTAGATTTTTTGTTTTTTTTTTTTAAAAGCAAAATTTAGCCAAATAGGTCCAGTCGTTCTCAAGTGATGCATTTACCAACGAACCTATAATTTCATAATTACAAATAAATCCAAAAATTTATTAGATCTTGAATTTATTATGGTAATATTTTCAGTTATTTAAAAATATTTTCAACCAAGAGTCAAACTTGGGCCAGAAAGAAAATTATTTTCAAGTTTCGTGGCCCTATCTAAAAGAGAAAACGTAAAAAAAAGAATGAACAGCCTCCAGCGATTACGAGTCGTTCGCATATGTTTTATCTTCCCTTCCCCTTTTCTATTACAACTCAATCGTACACGAGTTCAAGTAGTTGGTTATATATGTCTCACGTATATATATATATACACGTATTACATATATAATAAAGAACTGACGACGTCGGGTCTATATTGTCGTTGGTCGGTGGAGCAGCTGTCCATGGTGCGACAAAATAATCGAAATAGAATTGTCAAAATGTATTCGGTCGTTCGCGCGTTATTTTACGAGGGTTGAAACGCCATGGTGAAAGAGCCCGCGAAGCCGTACATAGAGAAAAGTGACTGAGAGGGAGAGAGAGAGAGAGAGAGAGAGAGATCGCGATATCGAGAGAGGCGAATGTACGTAAGGGTCGGGGCGGGGAGCGGGTGACATGACCAAACTGAGAGAACCCTTCTTTACGCGAAACGAGATGCTACGGATCCGTGGAGAATCGAGTTTCCCTCCGGGGAATCAGACATATATATCGGGATATTGTGTATCTGTATGGTATATCGAGCTCGGAGACTCTACAACGAGAGCAAAAAAAAAATAGCGACCGTTTCGAGTAACTTTACCGAAGCACTTAACCTGTTAAATTCTTCCAATATTAGCATTCCATAGTATATGCACTTCGAGAGAACAATTTATTAAAACGAATAAAATTTCGCTCCGGATCTCGATATACAGTCTTCGCGTAATTTTTCATCACATCTTCAATTTATTTTCTCGAATAATCGCGGTTAACATTATTTATGATTTTATTTCTCTATTGAAATTGAAAATTCTTTAAGAAGTAGATCGGAATTTTAAGCAATTCATTTTTATTGCATATTTTAGTTTTTTTTTCTTATTGGAGATAAGAAATATCTTCAAAGTTAGACCGGAAGTTGGAGCAATTTAGTTTTTGGCGGGGATTACATTTTTTTGTATTGAAGAAATATTTTCGAAGTAGAAATTGAAAGTTAGAACAAATTGTAGTGCATCTGCTGGATTTCTACATTACAATTTTTTTAATTTTTATCCCTTTAAATCGATGTTATTGAAGCTTCGCTCTTCTCTCTTTCTATCCAGAATTCGCGACATTTTGCATCAAAGAAGGGTTTAACTTTCCTTCCGTCGCACCCGTTATATTATTCAATTATGTCATTCGGGTGATACGCACCAGTTACGTAGTAGAGCTTTAGGTTTACAGGCGAAGTGAAATCGGGCCGTCAGCCCTCATCCCTTCGGCGAAACTCGAAATATATATATATAAACCCCGCGAGAATTCGAGCCGCTTCAAGACTCATTATGAAATTGTACGTAGTCGATTAATTCGAGGCTGGATTATCATAAGATAATGGGCCGCCGATCGATCTCGGTTTATTCCGGAGCAAAAACCCATTCGACAATGAGGGAGGAGGAGGGGGGGGGGTATATTCTCGTTGCAGCCGTAACTCCCCGCGATGTTCTATTCGTTTTAGCACGCTCTTGGGCGAAAATATTTTCTCTCACTCGGCGAATAACGCGAGAAAGAGAGAACGCGCGAGGGCGGGACGAAGAGAGGAAGATTTTCCGCGCCCCCTACCGCGGGCGTGAAATTAAATTCAATTATTTTAGTCGAGCGCTCACGCTAAATTCTGTTTCACTTGTTCGTGCGCGCGGATCTCTCCGCCTCTCTGGCCGAATGTTCTGTATACGTATACGCGCACGGGAATAAAGGGGAAGAGAGACAACGTCCGAAGGGGTGAGTTACGCAATATAATCGTCGAGAGCGACTCGGCTTAAGAAGTTTCATTCTATGCGCTATCTAATTAATTAACTATAATAAAATGCATTGGGAACTTTGCCTTGATAAATTGTATTAAACTTTACAACTCCCATCCCCCTCCCTCCCTTTTTAACTACTTTAGAATGTATTTAATAAAATTATTTTTCACAAAACTGCGTTTATAAAACGTCATAATTTATTTTCCTAAAAAAAAAAAACAAAATAACAAAAATGCGTACTATCAGTATCATGAAATTCAGCAAACTCGAGATAAACGCCCATTGGGGTGAAACTCAATTACGTGACGAGTTTATCGTCCATGTGTATTCATTGGTATATCTTTTGCCTCTTGCGATATATCCCGAAACGTATATGAGTTCGTCCCACAAAATTTGCGACAGTTTTCCGAGCTCCATAGCGCAACCGGAACTACTGTACGAGTAAAGTTGATGAAATTTAAAGAGAAATCTAAAATTCGACGAGTCAGTGGGCGAATAATATGAAGGGTACGGTTTTGGAGGGGGTCCAGTTAAACGCGAGTCGTTTAAAGTCCCGGTCGTGCAGTTTATCTACCCTTGTTCTTCACACACGTATATTACTTACTATATATATATACACACACATGTATAAGTGCGTACACAAATGGATATAATAAATCAGTACTGATATTCCCGCGATGACAAACACAATAAGTCCCAATTTCGGTCATTTATATACGCTACGCCCGGTATAATATGACCGTGGATCCTTTGTGCACACAAGGGGTGGCCGACGGGGTTGAAGATATACCATATACTGTACACACATACATATCCCGGACGTAACCGAAGAGTGACGTCATTTATAAGGACATAAATCAAAGGAAAGGACAAGAGAGCGGAGCCGGAGCGCGTGTGCGCCTCCAATTCTCGTCCCGGATATACGACGCGCATCGATGATCCCCCGGGATGTCTGACTCTTCCTTCTTCGTGATATTCCTCCACTATACACCTCGCGATCCGACTCTCCCGACTTTTCTTCTCGCTTTCATCTGATTTTTTCCTATTTTTTTTTTAGTCGTCGAACTCGTAGCCGACTATAACCAGATAAAAAAATACTTTTTTTTATTGTTCTCGTCACTTTTTTCCTTATCGTTGATTAGGGCCCTTAATAGTAATCTTAACCTTAAGGTTTTTACTCGTTAATTGATCATTGGTTTTTTTGATATTTTTGGAAGAAGATTTTCTCAGCTGTTTAAGGAAAAACAATTTTTTCTCAATCGCTATCGAGTCCGACGAGTCATCGCGGAAATGATCTTAAGGAGGAGGAGGAAAGAGTTGCGGAAGCTGCTGCGGAATCATCTGCATCGCATGAGGTATGGAAATAGTGGCGCGAGAACGATCGTTTCGAAGATAGCGATCCGGAGAGTAAGAAAGTGGGAGGGAGAGGGAGAGAGGAAAGCCTTAAGTGAATTGTCAGATCGCGCTTACTATACTATATATGTGTATAGATGCCATGCTCTCGTGGTCCCGTGCATGGACAACATGTATCGCATGCTGTGCAAACACGGAACGACCCCACGGTGTGGACAACGAGAAGAACCATAGATATATGCATATATGTGTGTGTATAGGGTGATTCAGAATTGCTAATGAATTGTAAATTAACAATTTTTTAGAAATACAAATTTTTGTTGATTGTGAAAATTAATTTTTTTTTTCAACCTCAACTGTTTCAAGGTATCGGTTCTTGAATTGTTGGATTTTATTTTACAATAATAATGGGTTGGCTCGTAATTAACAAAATAGATATTTTTAAAAAAATCTAACATTTTTAGAATATTAATTCTTATTTTCCTATGCGTGATTTGACCGAATTGATTTTTTGTTTTTAGAAATTTACGGTTCAGTCTTTATTATTTTTGTTACGAATTACTCTTTGATATTATGATTAAATATATTATTTGAATCAGAAGAATCGGATTTTTTTATTTTTCGCAGCTTTTTAAAAAAACAAATTATCATTTTTTACGAAATCGTCAAGTAATTTTTACTTCGATACGTTGATTGATAAAAAACAATTTCTAAATCAACAGTACAACCGGATTTTTCAATTTTCGGCAGTTTTTTTAAAAAGTGAAGCACCATTTTTTACAAAAACATTAACGAATTTTCCCTTTGATTGTTGATTGATAAAAAAAAAAAACATTTATATTTGAATATTTTGCCTGTGGATAATCCACAGACGCTTGAAACAATCGATGCGTTCACTCGTTTCTAAATCATCCTGTACATATAAAAACGAAAAAGGGTGCGTACATGTGGTAGGAAAGAAAACGTGTGTCTCCTCCGGTGCGAACCGCGCGCCCGCGCGTTCTCCTCGTTGTATCCTTTTTAACTGCGGCAAAAGCGCTCTTGGGTAAGCCCTATCTCGTCCTTCTTCTTCCCAGGGGGGTCGAATCACTGTCGCATTCTCTCATTCTCTCTCTATAAATTCCCGGCTCTCTTTTTCAGTCTCTCATTCTCTATTTCTCTGTCGGATATTCAGCGCCACCACACTCTGTTTATCCAGCTGCCCGTATTTAAATCGTCGATCTAACGCGCCGTAAAATTATATGCAAGAATCGGCTATAAAATATGTAAGCTCTGCGCGCCCCGCAGCCACCCTACGATCCTTTTTTTTTCTCCTTTATCACTTGGGATGTTGCGCGCGCCCTTTTCTCATGTTCCCTTAATGCACCGAGAAATTGTCCCGTTACGTATATATTTCTACAATGCACATATATGTACAGTTGAGTCTCAATAATGTGAGTCGGAAAATGATATGATATATGTAAAATATTCAAAATCGATTTCAATCCCATTTCAAAGTTTAGGATGTAAAGAGAAAATAAAGTGCTGAAAGTTAGAAATTAATGATTTGACACTTTTAAATATTAAATTTCAACTTTAATTGAAGCTGAATGTTCATCCTAATATTGAATTCTGGTTGATTTAATTCTCACTCGATTTATTAGTTCTGATAAATTGTTCTCAAGTTTTTTAACGTCAAAAATTTTAACTTGAATGTCCATCCAAATATTCCATTCAAGTCGATTTAATTACTTGATTTATTAATTATAGTTCTGATAAATTTATCTCAACTTTTCAATGTTACGTTTCAACTTAAATTTAAGTTGAATCTTCATTTTAATATTCCATCCAGGTCGATTATATTTAATTACTCGATTTATTAATTAGTTCTGATAAATTTATCTCAACTTTTGAATAGTAAATTGTCACTTTAATTTAAGTTCTAGATAAATTTATAATATTTAGTTAGGTCAGTATAATCACTTGATTAATTGATTAAAGGTAAAATATCAGTTGAGGATCGGCAGGTTTAATACCAAAACTTTTAAGTTAAAAGAAAAAAATTCACTTTATCGAGACTCAACTGTATATCCTTTTTTCCTGATACAAGGCTCTTGGATTGAATCCCCCCTCATCTTTTCATATACATGTATATACGCATGCATATAATGTCGCGAGCCTCCGGGGACTTTCGCGTAATTCCCCAAGCGAAAAACAGGGGTCCGCGATATGTACCGTAATATAATTTGAAATTTAACTTGTCGACCCTTTTCGACACGCAGCTACTTTGACTATAATCGCTCCACGAGAACGTTCGCAATGCAGACTCGTTATGAAATAAATGGAGCATTTTGCCTATCGCAGTAATTCGATGATTAATCGTCCCACACTGAGTAACACTTTTTTGTCTTCTTTGGATTTCTCCATCGATAACATTTTTCGTATTTGATGACCGCAGTGATCTTGACTTTTCAAATAAAATTTTGTTCTTCGCTTCGATCGCTCTCATTGAGAACTTTTGCGATTCTTTTTACTTATAAATCTTTTCTTTTTTCGATTCATTTTAATTGAAGAGGAAAAAAAAACAATGTGCCAATGAGACAAAACTTTCTGGATTAATCAATCCTCTCTCTTATTGCGCAGCGAGTCAGCCAATACAATTGCAAGAGCATAGTTTTTATTCGTAATTAACAAGACTGTTGCATTTAATTCAATGAAACTTTTCACTTGGACATCAATTTCTATATAGAAAAACTTACGCTCTCGATTTCTATCTCTACTTTCTACTTTTTTTTTTACATTTCATTTGATAAACTGTTGTTCGTTACTGACAAATTAATTTTTTTATTTGCTTATTTGTTCATTTACCGAATTATTTATGTTGAAAAATATTTGTATTTTTTTATTGTACTACATTTATAAATGTAATATATGATATAGATATACAACTCTCGAGTCTATCGATTAATTAATAAATTAATTATTCGAGGATTGTTCAGCCTTGCATCGTAGAGGAGGGGGAGAGGGCCCAGATTAGTGTGGCATTCGTGTACAAAATCGAGACGGAGATTCATATTTCGTGGAAGGAAGTGAACATCAGCGGGAAAGGGGATTTCTTTTTTATGATCTATTTGTTTTATATTTTTTGCTCCCATGTCGGTCGAGTTCCGTCCGCGTCGATCCATCATAGAATGTAGCTTCTGGAATTCGACGGTGTCAATATGTGTGGTCTCTCGCGTGGTTCGTCCTGAGCCTGGATGATGAGACATCAAATGGGTTGCCATCATCGCGGCCTATGGGAGAAGGAGAGAGGGAAAGAGAGAGAGAGAGAGAGACAAGACGTGACCATCGCGTCGTCGGGATTTCTCTGTGGCGATCGAGGGCACCAAAAGCGTACCCGCGAGAGATGATCGGAACGCGAGTCCCCCGGAGCTCCGAGAAACGACAGCGACAAAAGGCCATTTCGGTGACAATGAAGCTAACAATGCCGCCCTCCCCCGATCAAACCATAACTGAGATGTTTAACATTTTTATCTACTTTTATCTAAGCGCCCGGGGTTTCTGCTCGCGCTCGAAACAGCCGCCGCGCGCAGAATCCAAAAGGCCGAAAAATCGAGTCGAAATTGTAGAAGGCAGGTGGACTAATGGTAATATTATGCTCTCAGAATTCTGTATAAATTATGATAATCGTCAGACGCAGATTATTAACGCGTATATATTTCGAGATTTATTAATCGAGCGTTAATTAAAAATTATTGCGACTGCTGATTATCAACATCTTTTTTTATTCCTTCTTCTTACCCCAAATATCATTAATTTTTTTTATAATTACTAGTCGAGAAATGCTCATCATAAAAAAAAAAACATCAGAAAATACGAAATTATTTCCATAATTTTGATAAACAAATATATAACTCCTCAGCGAGACGAAATTCATTCAAACAGACCGTTCGAAGTTTGGGATCAAACTTTAAGGAGGTTCTGCATGATCGAAAAAAAATACATCGTTTTCAAAAAAACCGAATAATATTTTGTTTCATTTATTATATCCAGGCGAACTGAAAAATGTGTGTCTTTTTTTTAGAAATTATTTTCTCGAAAACTATTAAATGGATCAAAAATTAAATTTTGTGACTATATTAGACATTTTTTAAAGTATGAAAAAAAAGAATTATTTTTTGAATATCATTTTTAAACAGTTTACACATGGTTTGAGCCAATAAAAATAAATTAGGAAAACAAAAAATTTGCTGGGCAGTATAACCCCTTAATAGATAAAAATAACAAAGCCCGAATCGTTCACGGATTTATCCACACGATAAATAATCTCGCAAAAAAAAAAACGTTGAAAATTCCTGCGATAGAGCGCGTAAACGTTCAAACGTCCCATACAGAAGAACAAAAAGAGCCGATGACGGGCGAGAGGGGGAGTGATAAATTTTCATAAAATCAGAATAAAGATGAATGAAGAAGCGATAAAACGCGTGTCCTCTCGCTGCTGGATTTCGCGGTGGAACTCCGCGGCTTTTGGATCCCTGCGTCGCAGCATCCAGTGTGTCACACACGGTAGCATATATGTATATATGTATATGGATAAAAATATGCATAATATACATGTGCATAAGTATATGCCGCCTTGCGGATATCCACGTGTGTGTTAGTCGAGCCCGAAACGTCGAGGGGTGACCCCCGCTGGGTTTCGACCCCCCATCGACACCTGACAGGCCGCCAGCTACTACCTCTACAAATTACTTTACATCCTGGGGATCACGGCCCGCGAGCTGGCAACATCCCCACCCCCCTGAACGTCCTTTTCACTCGAATTTTAGCTTAGAGCCAGGAGGGCGTATCGGGGATGAACGAGGGTTGAATTGACGACCTTCTGCCACCAGACAGCCACCATTTTATTTTTCTGGGAGGCAGAAGGGGGCGCCCAGGATCGTTTCTGGCGGTAAATCCTCTCGTTGAAGTCCTTCTGCTCTCCAGGATCGCAAGTATCTTCCTTGAAAATCTTTCAAAAGTATTCTGCAACGTCGAGAAGAAAAAAAAACTCGGTCGAAACTTTGTTGGACCAAAATATCGGCAGTTATTGCTTCGGTAGCACACCGGTAGCACGATTTCTCTCTCTCTCTCTCTCTCTCTCTCTCTGTCTCTCCTTTTCTTTCTATGTTTGTATTCTTTCGATATATATATATACCTTCGATGTTTTTTCGTGAGGAAAGGCATATCACGCTCTCGTGGCCCACCTACGGATTCTCTCTTGCATAATTCATTTATATTAAGTCTTTGGCGTCACGTGTCGCCTTTCATTAAATGCTAATTCCAATTACTCGAGCTCTTCGTGTGTCTCTTGCTTCTCCGTCCCTCTCTCGATATAATTTTCTCTCGGTCTCGCAGTCTCCTCTTCTCGAGGATGACCATAGAACGCGTCGATGTCGATTAGCCAAGAATTGATCGTATTATATAGAGTCCACGAGATGGAACGTCGAGGAATAAGAGGATTCGAGCATTTAATGAACGTCGGTTTTATGAGCTTAACATTTTTTTAATAATTTGCCAAAACGAAGTTAGTTTTCCGAGGGAAAAGTTACGCGGTAAAAATGTCAGGACTTTTACGAATGATGAAAACCCATGAAAATATAATGGAAATTGCTCTCGTGATATTCTTTCTTCCTGCTACTCACCTCGTGGACCCTTGACACTCGAAAGTCACACTGGAGGCTGATATAGGATCAATCGTTACGTGAAACGAGAGCAAAACACGTGAAAATCCAAAGTGATAGAAAAAGGAGACAAAGAGAAAGAGAGAGGGAACTCGCGAATCAGAGACTTGTCTCATTTCACTTTACAAAGAGGGATTTAAAAATCGAGGATACCTTTGACAGCTATTGCACGACAATCCTGTCCTCCTCACTCTTGTCATTCTTCTCCCTCTCTCTCTCCTCTCTCTCTTCCTTGATCGCCCTCTGTACAGCAGACAGACGATCGTCGAACACGAATTAAATCTAAAATATACAATAAACAAGGATACAATCAATAACCGAGACTCGTCGTCTCGTCTCTCTCTCTCTTTCTTTCTCATTCTTCTCGTTTTCTTGATCCTCTTTCCTCTCCCCTTTTGCTCTCTTTCTCTCTTCGACGTCTCTCGCAAATTCTCCCCGGGGGATCTGACTCGAGACGTGATATGTCGGTAATTAAAATCCGTTACGAAGCAGCCCCTTCCCCTCCACCTTTCATCCCTTGAAGCTGCCATTGCTCTTTATTTATATATGTATATACGAAAAACGTAGTTCTCGACTTTTTACTCTATATATACTTAGATGGGGGAGAAAAAAAACGTATCGAAAGGTGGAAGAAGACCCTGCGGAACAAAAAAGAAAATAAGAACGAGAAAACACTCGTTCTGAGATGGATGAAAAAAAAAGAGATCGAAGAAGGGTGAGAGGAGAAAAACTTCGAGAAGGATGGGCAGGTGCGGAGAGGACGAGAGAGGGAAAATACCGAAGGCTGTGTGTACGGATTACGTTAAATTGTGAAAAATGATTGCACCCTTATTGATGTGACCTCCACCTACTCCCTCCCTTACGCCCCCTCCTCTTTATCCCCTTCCTATTTGGGCTATCGTGCCATTAGTGATGACTGTGAAATTGTTGCTTCCAATCATACGTACTCGAGCCGAATACGTAAACAGTGAAGACAGATGAAGAGAGACAGAGAACTCGCCTTGAGGACTCGAGAGGGATATCTCAAAAAAGAGAAAGAAACTATCTCGTTTCTCTCGCCCTCACAGAAAATACGCTCCCTCCGCTCTCATCGTGTTCACCAGACGAGAGCCCCTCGTGTTTTTTCCTCTGGTCCCCTGTTCAGCTTCCTTCCAAGGGGGCGACCCATGATACCGAATAGTATATTTATATTTCGTGGTCATGTACTCGCGAATTTGAAGAGGACACGCGACGTAAAATTGGGTTTTAATAACAAACATTTTTTAGTACAAACTTTCGGTTTTGCATCCTTCTATCTATAATATATCATAAATAATACAAAAAATGAGAGCAAGAGAGAGAAGGGGAAGGAATTCATGGACATGAGCTCGTACTCGTATAGTTTTAACTCTAAATACTCTGGTGGACCGACAGGAGAGCACCGAAGCAAAATTCTCAGGCGCCAAGAATCCTGAGAAGAGGATGATCCGCGGCCAAGATTTCAGGCACGTACAAGCTGTACCGCAAAACGTTGAAATCGCTTGAGATTAAACGTTCGATACAGTATAGATGAACACTCGACGTATGGGCTCGAGGGTCTTGCGCGCGTAACGAGAGGCAATCCCCAGCGACGATCGATAAACACATAACTTAAGCTTCACCGCGTGTACATACTTATACGCAGACTCTTTTTCCACAGGCTTTTCGTAACCGAATAACGTTCGCTTACAGTTAGATAGATTAATCTACATTCGCCTGTGACTAACGGAAATAAATTACTTCGATAAAAAAAAAAAAGTAAATACATATATATGAAATGGATGAATGTTCGTTTCTTAGTGGGACTCGATAGAATTGTCGATAGAAAAAAAAATGTTATGGAACTGTCAAATTATGTTAAAGAGGTTCTGAAAAGTCACTTCTTTTTATAATAAAAAAAAATAACCAATAACAATTTGTTTCAAAGAATTTTACAGTGGGTATAAAATTTTTAATATTTCAATAGATGTGATAAGATTGTTTAATAATAATTTTTGTAAAATTGAGTGACTTCAGTTTTATTTTCTTTCAATAATAAATAATTTTTTGCCGTCAACTATGGTTTTTTTTTTCTTAATTTAATAAAATGATTTTCTATTTATATGCAAAA
>JABMBV010084129.1:0-12507 GCA_018906735.1 Mesochorus sp. PSUC_FEM 10030011 | reverse complement strand
TTTAAAACAAAGTTAATGTTAAGAGTTCATTTATCTTTGCCATGATCTACTAAAAATAATAGAGGCGTGAACCCAGTGTGTTTGTGTACCTGCACATGTGTGTATTTCGTTTGCAGACACGAACCAAGACAAGGAAAAGGATAATGACGAGACCGAATATATGCTGAAGGATAATGGAGAACCGATAATGTACGAAAACGATATACTGAAATGCAAACGACATTTATTGAAATTGTGATATAGAGATATATATATATATAACGACTGATATTAACGAGAGAAAAAAAGTACAAGTATATACCGATAAAACGCTGGTCCAGAGGAACAAAAATTCTCGAGCGAGAGAAGAACTTTAAAAATTTATAAACATCAAAATAATTGCATGAGAGAAATTTCAATAATTAAACATTTCGTATATTTGTCCACAGTGAATTTGTGCCACCGCAGACGAAGGAGGAGGATACCCAGGCTCCCCAGCCCCCTCAGCTACCGCCGGTGTCTTACTTTAGACTCGTGAGTCCCATAAAAATGTTCCTCCAAACTTTCGCCATGCCCCATCTCACCCTCATCGCTTATCACTATTCACTCGTCTCCCCGTTGAAAATTCATTTGAACCTTCTCATCTCATTCCATCTCCCTCAACAACTCCATCAAAGCTTCTCATCTAACGCCTCAGTCGCTCAACACTTTTGCCTCAACTTTTTATTTCTGTCATTTCATTCAGTATTTTATTCATCCTATACACAATAAACATTCTGCATATTAAAAAAATTAAAACGTGAACAAATTATGCTTCAATAATTATTACTCAAAAATGAACATAAAAAATGATATTTTTTAATTTTGTATAATTAAATCTAATAACAATCACACGTTTGCATTAAATTATTATTCTAATAAACATTCTACATGTTAAAAAATTAAAACGTGCAAAAATTGTTTCAATCATTATTATTAAAAAATGAATATAAAAAATGAGTTTTTTAATTTCGTACAGTTGAATGTAATGAGAATCACACATTTGGATAAAATTATTAGGTAGTTTAAAAAATAATTTAGTTGTTTTTTTTTATAAAAATGAATGAGGAAAAAAATGAATTTTACTTTTCGATTATTCTATAATGTGCATTCTCTTCATACGCAAGACTGAGATTATTGACTTATTGTGATAGCGGAGAACCATTGCGCAATAATTGAATTTATTAATCGACAGTTTCGGTTCGCAACATTCGGCGAGATGATGTACGTACTCGGTGGTCTGATAATGGGAACCTTGACAGGTTTCTGTATTCCTGTATCGACCATACAATACGGTGAATTTACGACGCTCCTGGTAGATCGTAAGATGGAAAATCAAACGAGCACCCCTACTCTCATTATGAAGTGGTTCGGCGGCGGTAAGGTCCTGTGAGTATATTTCCTACGAAACCACTATATTCTCTGGATTTATTGTTCTCGTAAATTCTTACGAAAACAAGGAAAGAATAATTGCCTATGGATTGAATGCCTCTTGAGGCATAAAAGTTATGAACAAATATGATATTTTATTACAATACGGATAATTGATCTAAACCACTCTTGTTTATATTGCAAAAATATGAAAATATCTATTTGCACACATTTCAAATTCATTCGAATTTTGTATTAAAATCTTCAAATTTCTCTACTTTTTAAATGTGACCTACTCAACTAAATTATTTTCTCAAAAACTATGTTCAAGCGAAAACTACCGGATAAACAATTGGGTTTATCAACCCTTTCAAGAAAGTCATCACTTTAACCTTTTAAGGAGCATATTTTTCTATTGAACAGCTTTTTAAAACCATAGGTGTCCTAAGAGTTTTTGGGATCGCTGTTTACGATTCTGACGTCAGAAGTAGATAATTGAAGAGTTGAAAAAATGACGACTATTTTTAATTTTTGAAAATTCGATAGATTTTTTTTATTTTAGCTTGCCAAAAAATATGAAAAAAAAAATATAATAGTAGTATTACACCTGAAGTATATGTAAAAAAAATGTCAAGGTAATTCGACACTTCGTTTAAGAATTTATTCTAAAAAAAAGAGTTTTTGGGTTTGAATTACTTATAATTTATAACCAATTATAAATAAGAAAATAACAATTTTTTTCGTGTATCTTATAACTGGAACCTTCAAAATTCTATAAACTACTCAAAAGTATAAAGGTATTGCAAAATACAATAGTAGTAATGAAAAAAAACTAAATTAATCACTACATATATGTACCACCGCTTCTCAAAGGCATGAAAAATGAAAAAAGCGTAATATTATACTCAAGAATGGTGATTTGTTTAACAGAGGACCAACCGCGACCGAGAACGAGCGAATGAATGCTCTCTATGACGATTCCGTGGCCTTTGGCGTCTCTTGCGCCGCTCTCTCAACCCTACAATTTATTTTTGCAATATTAACCGTGGATCTGCTGAACGTCGCGGCTTTTCGTCAAATAGCAAGGGTCCGGAGGATGTTCCTTCAGGCTGTATTGAGGCAGGACATGGCCTGGTACGACACGAACACATCGACGAACTTCGCGAGCAGAATCACCGAGTGCGTATAGCTCTTGATAGTTCTAATTACTATTATCAATGAATATGTGAATGAAAACCAGGGTTTATTATTCTTAAGAAAGCCCCGAAGGCTTGAAGACTGTTGTGAATCAACAGGTGGTTCAAGCATCAGATTCTCATTCCAAAAATATAGCAGCCCCGTTTTTCCCCTTAAGAACGAGCCCAGAGGTATCGGGTCAATGAGACACTCGAAGGTTGAACACTCGGATGTGGTCAGGAGGTCGAGACTACCTAGATTACAGTATTCAGTACTGAAAAAAAAGTTCTGACCTCTGGAGATCCTTCGAGCCCTCTCTACCAGGTGAAATAGTGTCGGGCAAATGTCGTCACATATTGTTAGCCCATGCGGCACTGACTCGAGGGTTTCCTTCCCTAGCGAGCAGTGCCTTACCCGAAACACGTTAGGACAATAATGAGAAACTGGGCTCGGAGGGTTCAACCCACGAATCCCTTCCTCCCTCCCACCCTCCCTAGGCTGAACATGAAATTGTTTATACACGTCAAGTTATCCGGAGGGAGTACGAAGCGACAGAAGTGATGTGCACAGTGAAACCCAAGGGTGATCCTAGAGTTATGATTAGTTATCAAAGTTTCAAAAGCAAATGTCTACAGTTCAAAGAAGATTCATTATTCCATGATCACATACCGAGTCGAAATATTTTGCCTTTTTTTTTCATTTTCAAGACCTAAATTCTAGACTTTGAAGAATCTCTTGAGGATAGTTGCATTAAAAACATAGACCTTGTTTAGACCTGAAAGTTACTTACACTTATTCCACGTTTAGGGCTGAATTTTATGGAAACTAAACTGGGTTATCTTAACGAATCTGAGGTTTACTTCAAGTTCTTCACTAAAAAGATGTTTGAAATTCCAAATAGAAGTTGCTTTAGATGCAAAAATGTATTTTATTAAATACCTCTAGGTCCAAAATAGGGATGACTAATATATTCGACCCGG
Source organism: Mesochorus sp. PSUC_FEM 10030011 (assembly GCA_018906735.1). Lineage (NCBI taxonomy): Eukaryota > Metazoa > Arthropoda > Insecta > Hymenoptera > Ichneumonidae > Mesochorus > Mesochorus sp. PSUC_FEM 10030011. Next base: position 8,962 of record JABMBV010084129.1, on the reverse strand, counting down.
AATGTATCAAAGATTAAGATTCTTCCATCGAACCGCCTCAATAATAAAATAACTTTTATTAATTTATTTTTCTTACGAAATTTAGGGATCTGGACAAGATGAAAGAGGGAATTGGCGAAAAATTGGGTATCTTCACGTACCTGATGGTCTCGTTCTTATCGTCGATAATAATATCATTTATATATGGGTGGAAGCTCACTCTGGTCGTGCTGAGCTGCGCGCCGATAATCGTAATCGCGACCGCTGTCGTGGCCAAGGTTCAAAGTTCACTGACGGCCTTGGAGCTCTCGGCTTACGGGCAGGCCGGAAGCGTCGCCGAAGAAGTTTTGGGCGCCATAAGAACGGTCATAGCGTTTGGTGGTGAAAAAGTGGAGGTAGACCGTTACGTGAAAAAGCTCGTGCCGGCCGAAACGACGGGAATAAAGCGCGGAATGTGGTCCGGTGTCGGTGGTGGTGTCATGTGGTTCATTATATACATGAGCTACGCCCTGGCCTTTTGGTACGGGGTTGAATTGATCCTCGAAGATCGGCCGAAAGAGGACAAGGAATATACGCCCGCTGTTCTCGTCATTGTGTTCTTCGGTGTACTTGCCGGTGCTCAAAACATGGGCCTGACCTCACCCCATCTCGAAGCCTTCGCCGTCGCGAGGGGTTCAGCCGCTACCATATTCCAGGTCCTCGATCGAGTGCCAACGATCGATAGCCTCAGTAAAGAGGGCCAGAAGCTCAAAACCGTTATCGGTGATATCGAATTCAAAGACGTGCACTTTCGTTATCCAGCTCGAAAGGACGTCAGAGTACTGCAGGGCCTTAATCTAAAGATCAATCATGGTGAGACCGTGGCACTCGTTGGAGGATCCGGTTGCGGCAAGTCGACTTGCCTTCAGCTCATCCAAAGGCTCTATGATCCTCTTCAGGGAACGGTAAGATTTTTTTTTCATCACAATTATATTTGTATTTTTCAAATCCAATGAAATTCGATAAAGTAAAAAAAATGGATTCATTAACGATGATTCTTTCAAGGCGTTTTACATTCTCTTCACTTCGATTACAAATGAGATCCTCCCTGTTTTTTATAACCAAGTTTCAATTAGCATTGAATTTCGTTGTACAACGATGCAAACTTTAATGTCTTTCCTGATCCTTTCAAATTGTATTTCAATGGAACTTTTCCTGTGAAAGTTGGTAAAATATATTTTTTTGTCCGACACCTTGGGCAATGTTGGAAAAAGATTCATTGGGGGATGGGAGGGCGTGAGTATTGACGGTTTCTCCAGGGCGTTTCTGAGAAATCTCTAACGCCGAAGGATTAATGCTTGTGACAACGAAACTTTTTAACGGAGGGCTTGCCTGAGGCTCGCAAAGGCTCAAAACGACTTTACGAGTATACGCTCTAGAGTTTACGTCCGATATTTGGGAGGAGAGATATTGCACCTAGCCGTTTGTCAGCCGTATATATGCGGGTCGTAAGGACGCCGAACGACTGCGTCAACCTCTCTCGGGTCGGGTAACCTTGTCCACCTATATTCTCGTGTTGCCTCCTGCTTCTGGGCTTCCCTCTTCAACCATAACTATGTTTTCGTTCGTTTTACGAGCGAGAACGTAAAGCCCGAAAAAATAGATAGTAAAAGCGTGTTCGTTTTTTCCGCTGTTTTTCCTTCTGCATGAGTCTTGAAAGACTTATTCGCAATAAACAATTCAAAATTATATTTTCCTGAATATTTTTCTTTTACTTCTGTTTATAATGAAGACGAATAAAATTCGTTTTCCAATGCAACTGAAAAGATAAGAGAAAATAAAGTTATATATTTGTTTCGTGCGTTTAAAAAACTTCTGAATGGAGTATATGAGAAATAAGAATCGAGAAGTTGGTGGACGCTTCCACCAGACGGCGCGCGCCTCGATCTCCGTGAATTCTATTTCTGCTATAGAACTTAAAAACTTGTGTAAAAATCTTTACCAAAGTTTCCAAACTCCTCGATCGCGCGGAAGAAATATCCGAAGTAAAAACAATTTCCTTTTATGACACTTTTAAACACGACCAGGTACATCTCGACGGCGTCGACATATCGAAACTCAACGTCAGTTGGATGAGATCGCATATCGGTGTCGTGGGCCAAGAGCCCGTACTGTTCGATACTACGATACGGGAGAATATACGCTATGGAAATGACAGCGTTACCGAAGAGGAGATGATCAAAGCGGCAAAGGAAGCCAACGCGCACGACTTTATCAGCAAACTGCCAGAGGTAATATAAACTTCATATATTTATCTTTTTTTCTTCTTCTCTGACCTATTCTCTCGCAGCTAAGTGATTTTTTTTTTTTAATGGAGAAAATAACGTTTCTCTTTGTAATAAAATATTTCCCAGCTTGTTAAACTGTTCATATTAGCGAAAAATTATTTTTCGTTTTGTGATTTTTCATATTGTCCGAAATACACTGTCAACGAGATTGCAAAATCAAATTACGGGCTTCAAGATTTAACGTAAAAATGAAATCATTAATAAACGTATCAATTGGAGTTCAAGAATAGAGCTTGAAACTGCTTCTGTCGTCATTGCAATATCGTCTACGGTATCGTGTAATAAGACAAATAATCAAGACATGATCCAGTAATAGCGATAGTTTTACAACTTCCTCAATGTTTTACGCACGTATTATTATTTTAATAACAAAGAGAATACGCGGGGATAGAACACGACGAGTAATTGGGTGTTAATAAGGAGCGAGCTGTCGACAAATTTCCACGCATGTTTGTATATACAAAACAGTAACACACAGGAGGCTCATAAGCGTATATATGATCGAAACGCCGGGGGTTGTTCACAGGTGCATCTGCCACCGGTAGCGAAAAGCCCGATGGGACGAACGTGCTCCCTGAAAAGCGATAAAACACCTGCCGCGAGAATTTCCGATATACGTTTAATATACAACCAACGTGACCGTGTATTATCGTCCGGGATTATGCACCGTTCTAGCTTATACCTTTGGCCCCGGCTCGAGCTCTTTCACGTTGTTCGAACGTGCTGATATTGCAAAACCAACGCAAAAATGTATTACGATGAGGGTCGTGTTTGTACTAGGTTATTACATCGCTTGATATACATTCTCTGCTTTCATCTGGCCGTTCAATTGAAAACAACGAAACTCCCGCTCGCGCGTAGTCCCTGCTGCGTAATCGCCCAATTTCCGCGTGAAAATCACCCCTACATAGCTCACACTACAAATAATCGGTTCATTGATGCACTCGCTACTGACGAGTTGGTTCTTTTAAATCTCTTTTTTATGATGGCCAGAACGAACAAAAAAAAAGTTTATTTCGCTATGCATTGATAATTTTTAATTATTATGAACTTTTTTTTTTATTATATATTGTCAAATTGACTTTTATATATTTGTTATTTATTTCAATTTTTTTTTTCATTTATTCATATTTTAGTATTTTTTAGTCATTAGTTGCATCAAGGCGATCATCAAGATGTATCGTAAAATATCATATTAATTTAGTATCTATGTTTTCAAGATATTTCATTTTTCAACTGATTATGTCAAATAATGTCATATTTGATAATTTTGTTTGCACTGCAATGTCACAAATAATAAAATAGTCATTTTCACTTTTTTTTTAAATGAATATTTTTTATTTATAGTTTTGATAGAATATTGTAAGTTTTGTCAAATTTTGTTTTTTTGCAATTCAAATTTTACATCAACTTTCACATTTTTTGTCAAATTTATTTTAACAAGAACTATCATAATCTGTAAGAATTTTTTATTTTTTACATCTATTATCATTTTTTCTCACATTCTGACAAATTAGTTGCACCGGAGATATTATATATTTATTAATAACTTGGCGTCAGAATACTGTCGCGTTTCTTGATATATATTTTATTTACTACTATATCATGATACACGCTTCGCGCGCACGTTGTGGATTTTGACTTCAATTTGACTATTAATGAGAAAAAATCTAATATTTTACATGACATTTTGATGCAAATAATTTATTTCTTGTTTATTAGCGTTCAGGTAATTTTGCTGAAAATTATGTTATGATTCATCTATTATACAAAGAAAATTTATCATATTCAGCAAATTAATTTCACTTATTTTTTCATTGTACTGAATTGAATGTGTCGAAATTATAATAAATATAATAAATGAGTCCCGCGCTATTCGTTCGAATAGAAACTGATAAAATTCGGGTGCGACAGGATTTCGATATATTCGATATTAATTTTCGCAATTCGACTAAATCTCACAATGCATTTTTTTAGAAAGGATTAATTGTATCATTATCGTGAGGATTCGTAATCGCATAATATGTGTTTTATTGTCTGGCGCATAAAATAATAATTGAAATAAACCAGTCAGTATATTACAGAGAAAGTAAATTATAATTGTTTTTTTTTTTCATTGTCGCGATAGATGTCAAATTTGAATAATGCAAATGATTCGATAGGAAATTCACTGAATATTTTCTGAATTACGAATCTCTGCCTAATGGTATTAGGACGGATAAAATTAGCCTGCACTGATAACCTCTTTCTCGTTTCCTTTTGTAGACATGATCCTCGTTTCATACCCTATACATAGTAGGCGCTACTATTAGAACTCGGGATTACGAATGTGCACCTCGCGAGAGAGAGATAATTCTCACGGATCTACGCTCGCTTTCAAGGAGCAAGAGCTCATCCCTTCTTTATCTCTCTCTCTCTCTCTCTCTCTCTCTTTCTCGCTTCTTCTTCCCCATACTTGCTCTTCCAACCGCGAGGATATATAGCATGGTCTCATCACGGTTCGTCCAAGTTTCCACGTTCTAAATCTCATCCATGCCCCACCCACTGTTTCATTTTTACACGCTGAAGCTATCGCAAAGTCCCAGCAGAATTGTCCAAGTATAATCCGGGGCCAAGAAACCAGAGGCCCGGAGATTATTTTCTGGACAAAAGACAAAATGTCGGATGGACAGTCTGTAAAATATCTCTACATGTTTACACGCGTTTATAGACAAAAGGATTTTAACAATATATTATTATTATATAACGAAATTTAAACAAAATTAACCAAATCTAATTTTTTTATGAACGAGTAATAAAAGAATATTACTTCCAGCTACCAATAAAGAAAAATTTCTGATAAATAAAAAAGAATACCTATTAAAAGTTGTAAAATATACTGAAGGCTATATACATTTTCCTATGGATTTTGTTTAAATTTTGAGGACACATATAGGACACTGTTGTAAAATAACGCGCATAGTTTGAAAAGGATTTGCCGTTCCATTTTTGAGATATTAACAACTAAAGGTTGCATCGATTTACGTGCGTTGTTATTGGAAATGATAGAAAAATCCCCATTTTATGTTATAACTGCAATAAATGTCTACAGATTTTTGTTTTTTTTTTTAAACTCTGCATTCTAATTTTCTCAAGGATATAGCTGAAAGTTGTTTCGGTGTTGAACTTTCTGAAAAGAGATCGTTTTTTAGAATTTGTTGATTAAATCAACAAATAAACAAATATTTTAGAATCTCTGCATACGAATTTTAATTTTGTAATATCATATGATCATAAAATATAAAAAACCTATCTATATTATTAATTCTTTGTGGCATGGTGATACCACCATGCCACAAAGAATTAATCAATCTGAGAGCAATTTTTTTTTTCAAAATAACTATGGTGAAACAATTTCCAGGGTTATGACAGCCCAGTAGGTGAGCGAGGCTCCCAATTATCCGGCGGACAGAAACAAAGAATCGCGATTGCTCGTGCTCTCGTACGTCGACCGGCGATTTTGTTGCTCGACGAGGCCACGTCGGCTCTCGATCTTCACAGTGAGGCGACTGTCCAGAGAGCCCTAGATGCTGCAGCCAAAGGACGTACTACGGTTGTGGTGACGCATCGTTTGTCAACGATCACGAATGCTGACAGAATTGTTTTCATCAAGGAAGGACAGGTCGTCGAAATGGGCACGCACGAGGAGCTTTTGGCACTCAAACAACATTATTACGGATTAGTATCGGCGGACGCGAATGCCATAGCCAAAGGTTTCAACGATTTTTATAAACAAATTTTTCCGATTTTTATGACGCAATGGCTAACCGAGGCTTCTTTTTTTCTTCAGCCAAAGCCACGGCATCGGCGGCGAAAACGGTAACAGCTGCCAAACCCAAACCGAAACCACCCCTCAAAAAACAGTTCTCAACCCTCTCGATGCACTCCCATCGTCTTTCACTCGCCGGAGGCTCCACAACCTCCGAAGAAGAACTTGAGGAACATGAAAAACCTTATGACGCACCGATGATGAGAATATTCGGGCTCAACAAACCGGAGTGGCCGTACAATTTGGTTGGTGAGTAACTGGCCCAATAGACGGAAAAATAAAAATGTTTTTAGTCGTTCTAAATTCCGATCGGTCCAGTGACTGCGCAAAGAAATTTTTCTTCTTTTACATAACTTTTATAAAAAAAAATAGATAAAAGACCAGATTTAATAACAGTCATTGTAAAAACGCTCGTCTTGAAGACTCGAAACCAATGATTATTTTTTTTGTATTTGGTTTTTGGATATTTGGTATTTGGAATATATTTTTTCATTTGATTTTATTTGGTTTGGTTCATTTAAAAAAATGTTTACCGATTAAATTTCTGGTGGTAATAAATTTTATTAGAGAAGTTATTTAAAGATTGCCATTAAAATGTGGATTTCAAATTTTAAAGGCTTTTACTACATCATTGAAGAGGCATTAAATATTGAAATCGTCATTTTTAGTAACTTCTCATTTGATCGCATGTTAACACTTTGTCTGTAAATAGAATCATTTTTGACCCAGCAAAAACAGCTTTTGTTAATATATCTGCTGACGAGGAGAAGGGCGAGCGTTTCTTTTTGTCCTTGAAAAAAGTTATGTAGGAGAAGGAACTAACTTTTTTACAAACAGAAAGTGATATTGCTTTTATACATATGATAATGCTGGAACGATCTCCTTGAAGAAAAAAAAAAGTCCAGCTCAATGTATAACTAGCAGTTCAAAACAAAAAAGTATATTGAAATAAGTAGAGAATTTGGGTTTGGACGATAGGTTGCCTGGCGGCGGCTGTGGTGGGTGCTTCGTTTCCGGCGTTCGCGGTGCTCTTCGGAAAGGTTTATTACGTGTTGGGTCTAGTGGAGGAGAACGAGGTTCGTCGTGAGACGGTATGGTTGTCGGTGCTGTTTATAATCGTTGGTGTGGTCACGGGTCTCGGGACATTTTTACAAATGTACACGTTCGGCCTTGCGGGTGTTCGAATGACGACGCGTTTGAGGAGTACGACGTTCGCGGCGATGTTGAAGCAGGAGATGGGCTGGTACGACGAGGACTCGAACAGCGTGGGTGCTCTGTGCGCAAGATTGTCATCGGACGCTGCGGCAGTCCAGGGTGCGACGGGAAGTAGGATTGGAGCGATATTGCAGGCGATGTCAACGCTGTTTTTGGGTATCGGTTTGTCGATGTTTTACACGTGGAAGATGACGCTGGTTTCGATAATCTCAATACCGCTGGTGCTCGGGGCAGTGTTCTTCGAGGCGAGAATAATGAGCGGCCAGGGTATGCAGGAGAAGAAGAAGATGGAGTGCGCGACGAGGATCGCTATCGAGGCAATATCGAACATCAGGACAGTCGCGAGTTTGGGCAAGGAGGAGGCTTTCCTCGAACGCTACTGCGTGGAGCTTGCCCATGTGGCACAGGCAACCAGGACACGAAATCGGCTTCGAGGCCTCGTATTTTCGTGCGGACAGACGACCCCCTACTTCGGCTACGCGCTCAGTCTCTATTACGGCGGTTATCTCGTGGCCCGCGAGGGCCTTCCGTACCAGAACGTCATCAAGGTATCCGAAGCCCTCATCTTCGGCTCGTGGATGCTCGGGCAGGCCCTCGCATTCGCTCCCAATTTCAACACCGCCAAAATATCCGCTGGCAGAATATTCAGACTCTTAGACCGCGTCCCGGAGATCATGACGCCACCAGAACTCGACGCCAAGGATCGCGACTGGAAGGCCGACGGTCTTATACAATTTTCCAAAGTTGAATTCCACTACCCGACCCGCACAGAATCCCAAATCCTTCGTGGACTCAACCTCATCGTCAAACCCGGACAAATGGTCGCCCTCGTCGGTCAAAGCGGATGCGGAAAATCTACCTGCATTCAGCTCCTCCAGAGACTCTACGATCCCTTATCGGGCAACATCACCATGGATCGTCGCGACATATCCTCCGTCGCTCTTTCATCCCTTCGCGCTCAACTCGGTGTCGTCGGACAAGAACCCGTTCTTTTCGATCGCACAATCGCCGAAAATATCGCCTATGGTGATAACAACCGTTACGTCGCCATGGACGAGATCATTGAGGCTGCCAAGAAGTCTAATATCCACAGTTTCGTCAGTTCGCTACCTCTGGTAAGTTTTTTTTATCTTTGGTACACTCAAAGCCATATTTATCAGTTTTATCACGTACAAGATATGTTCCAGAGTAAACAGGGCTTTATTTCAATTGTCGTTTCTAGAAGTACCATCTAAATAAAACTTATTGCATTGAATAACTATATTTGCCCCCCCCCCACTCCCAGAAAAAATATTGTATCATTTGGTGCACTAGAAGTCAAGTGACTCTTTTTATGTCATTGATACAAAAATGGCCATCGAATATTTCATTGAGGCAAAACCTCACGAGGATACTTACAGACTTTTGAGAAGTTTCGATACCCTAATTAATATATGCTTAGAATTGAATAAAATTTGGTCAATATATTCTTTATTACTATATATGACAATACAAATTTTTTCAAATTTTTCCTACCCAGTTATCGAGTAATCGAAAAATTAAAGCAGAATTCTTATGCCCGGAGTATATATTTATATATATGAAAAAGCTATGTTTATATATGTGAACTTCAATGTTCAATTTCTTAATAGCT
>JABMBV010084118.1:0-12509 GCA_018906735.1 Mesochorus sp. PSUC_FEM 10030011 | reverse complement strand
TAAAATAAAATTTAGTAATATTCTTGCACTTGATTTTATTTATTTTATGATGATTGGATTGGCAAAGTGTGTTTTAGTGTATCGCTCCAATAGGACTATTAATGTACGTTATCTCAAAAGGTCTACACTATTAAATGAAAAGGTAAAAATATTAAAGAATGTAATGGCATATTAGAATGTGCGAATGCTTTGAGTGAGCGTAAAGTGATTTCAATGAAGGCTGTGCCTCGATCGATATTTTTCTTTTTTACCTTCGAACGTAGTGGTGATTATCAAAGCAAGCGCTGTATGAAATTTTCCTGGATTCAACGTAAATGTATATCAAAAGTAATATGCGAAAGTGGACGAACTTAATAACATTTTTTAAAAATACCGATTTCTCGTTGCTAATTCAAACGATTTTTGTTCTTTCAATTAATTTCAATCATTTGCACATTTTTTCTTTTTTATTTTTCTTCTATAAAGTTTGAAGTTTTTCAATCTCGTATGCGTTTATGTTTATTAATGAGAACGAATGTGTATCATCGATTCTGCTTTTCCTCTTCTAATATTATCTTTATTTGACGATTATTATATGCAAATTGAACGATAGTGACTTTGTGAAAACATTTTTTTTTTCATCTTTTGATGAATCTTCATGGAAGCCATATAAAATTATTCAAGAGTTTTACAGTTTTTATACTGCGATCATTTGCTTTCAAAGAATTTTATTTTTCGATTCTCCATTTATTTTTTGATTTTTTTTGTTGCAATACTGCGCCACGATTTTTCGCATAATGCACTGAAATCTGTGCTCTTACTGGAAAAGATATGACGCTAATAAAACCAGTAATATGACATACTCTTTGAACATCGTTATCATCTTCATTTTATGGTATCTATTAGTATTCGAGTAAATATACGATCGTCTCATATAAAATCCTTTTTATTATAACAAGAAGAATTATTTGGATATTTTTTCTATTTTACGTTTATTAAAGTCTAAACAAATATACTGTATTTATTCGAATGTAAATCAATACGTAAAAATTAAATATGGGGTCGTACCGTTCTGGATAATTTTTCCACAATGACTCACTCATATAACGAATCTATTTTGAATAATAATTTCTATAATAAATAATGACCATAAAAATATATGTACTGAGCATCTAAATATTCACATGACCAAACTTATTTTTATTTCGATTGAAAAAATATCATGCATGACAAAATATTAAATATTGGAAAAAAACATGCCGTCATTTATTGAATAAACGTAGCAGTCAATTTAGTTCGCAATCTATCAAGTTACACTTTTTAAAAGTACCGTTAAAATAAAGTCATCAAATGTAAAATAATTAATATTTCTTTCGTAAAGAACTTATTGCGCCAGTAGCAACAGAATGTTTGTTTGTACAAGGTGAATGAAATGAGACCGAGTATTATTCGCATACAGTAGTCATTCTTCATCTTCCGATTTTTTACAACGTTTTATCAAGGATTTTCCCCTTTATAAGGAAAGCTACAATTTTCAGCTTCCTTGTTTTCCGTTTACCATCTGGTGAAGTCACGAATTTCCCTTCCTCGTAATATAACAAACACGCGCTATATACCCGGCGAGAAAGATCCAAGGGAGCCCTGGATCATAATTATCTGCGAATGGTTTGAAACTGTTCTTGGTTTGTTCTCGCGTCGACGAATTCTCTAGCGCAGTTGGAAATCGTCGGATCGTGGTTGCTAACGCGTGTATATATATTTATATATAACTATATGTATATGCATGTTTATGTCTACAGTATAATATTACTCGTGAAACATGAGCATGAAGTCCAAGAAAATGGGGAGAGTATGAGACATGTAATGGTCTGACTCGTTACCTAAATTCTAATAAACACGAGCGTGAATGTATAGGAAATATAGTTATCCGTTCGTTATAGCCGCGGGTGTTATTACTCTCATAAAGATTTCAAACTGCATTGAAGACATAAATTTACAACCTTTTTTTTTTATCAATTAATGACACACCACTCAAATGATCGACAACAATTCCTCCATATATTCCTTTCATTATACAAATTGAAATTGAGTGAATTTCTGTGTATATTTGTGTGAAAAGAAAAGAAAATTCATCGAGTGAGAAATTCTACGTGCGGATGAGATGATTGTTGTTGGAAGTTTGAAGAATTAGATTACAATAGAAAGCTCCAAGGCACTTGATAAACGTGTCGAGTAAAACAAGTTTCTATATCGAGTGAGTGTTTATACACATAAAAGGATTGACGATTTTATGGAAAAGGATGGTTTGAATGAGAGAGTGCAAGCATATAATGTTGAAGAGACCATTTCGGAAGATTTAGCCGATCTAGATGATCTAGGAAGAATTTCGAAAGTGTAAAGATTGTGAGTGTTATGGTTCATAGGTTGTAAAATGATAGTAGTTCCTTTAATCCATCGATAAATGTTTATACTCATATTTCCACAATATATCTCGATACATTATACGAGGGCCCTGCATACATTTTATATTTATTGGTTGCATAGAAAAGGAATTGCTCATAAACGTTTCTGGTTAGATTTTTTTTCGTTTAAAGTTAGTTTTTACTTCCGGACCTCCCGGTTCAAAGTTCATTCTGTTATCCTGTTCCAAAACTGTCGCTTTCAATTGTCCGGACGTTTGTAAATTATGCTGTTCCATAACGACGACATAGAACCATCGCGTTTTTGGTAAGGGTTTGAACGAATGAGCCTGGGAGAGTTCGAAGGGGTGTTTCGAGTTATGGATCGTCCCTTCTCCGGAAATGGCCGGTGTACGAAATACCAGCAGCATAGCTGAACGGCCGTGGCTACAAAAGCAATGTATAGGACCGTTGACGATGAGGCGAAAAATAAAAAAAAAAAAACGTTGAGCCAGTAAAAATGTCGCTAAAAATATTCTACGACAGAGGTGCAGTCGGTATAAATCGTGGGAAAACATCCTCTGGCTTGTTTCTTTTTTTATTTGCCTGGGCCAGAAACGGTAGAGAAAGAGAGAAAAAAAAAGAAGAAAAATAATCGTACAAATAGGAGAAGCACGAGGTTCACTCCTCGAGGGGTGGACAGACCGTTTCGAGGCTTTCTCACCATCGATAAATTACAGGATTACACGCAAAGCGATAAGAGGCACAACCTTTTTTCTCATACATTCTACATATGTTTTCCGGCTCAAGTGCATTTTTTCTCTCAACATATCTAGCAAAATACTTTCAATGGTTAGATCGTGTTTTATGTTTATTCAATGTTTAATCCAAGTTTATTAAGAAAACAACAAATTTATTACAATTTTTAATCAGTGCAAATTCATGCGTAGTCTATATTTTATCAGGTTTTTATACATTAGCAATTTTCTTTATTTTGTTAATAGCATATTTTTTTTCAAAATTTTTGTTTATCTATGGACTGACTCGAAATTTCGTACTCATGAGCGGATGAAATAGATGGCTCCTATGACAGCGCACAAAGTGTCTTTGGCGTTCAAGCGTATTGCAAAGGAGCAGGATAAAAGAAACGGGTTGAGGGAATAAGGGGAAATGGGATATGGAAATACCGACGGGATATATATATATAGTATACATATCTATATACTGTATAAAAGTTGAGAAAAGAACGGAAGATGTGCAAGAGAAAAATCATACAGGATATACTAAGGAACGTATTCGTGGTATGTACATATACGAAAAGTTGCTTCAGGCCTCACTGTCGTCGTCGTCGTCGTTGTCGTCGTCGTACTTCGGAAGCAATTTCTCTGTTGCAATGCCAACCCTCAACCTTATCGAACGTAAATGCACAGATATATACATGCCAGCCAATACCAGTATTGTACTCGCGTATATTGTTGTGATCTGAGGCGCGTATTAAGACTGCCTAGAGTTTACAAAGGGCTGATAGGGCGCATAAGACCCCATGATTTCTTTGAGGAGATACGCATTATTATTTTCTTTACGAGTATATGAATTTACCTTGGTCTCAATCATGTTACATATGCAAAAATGAATAATTAAACAGATTGATAAGATTAAGGAATTAAATTAGAAATAAACATTTAATTTTATCGAACACTCATTTTTTATAGATACACCCACGCATCAAATCGAGAAAAGGTATAATATTGTTGTCTAAGTTTTTATTGAAAGCTTGTTTTTAATTTTATAAACATCAGGAATTTATATAATCTTATTTTCACTGGATTTATGTAATATCTGTGATTTTTTTTCCATCAGCGCCATAATTTTGAAATTCTTTCAAGTTTAATTATATCGTAAGATTTTACGACCTTTTTATTTGACACGAGTAACATGTGTCTTAAACAGCCTACGTATACTTTATCGCAAACATACAAGCACCACCAATGGACTTCTCTTTATGATCGTACACATGTAGTCATCATCTAGTTTACGCGTTTATTTTTTCCTCCCCCTTTACTCCTCATTTTCTCCTTTATTCTGTTATGACCTGGAGGATTCTCATTTCAAAAAAGTTACGTCTTTGTAGATATAAGATCCATATATGACCAAGAGCATTGAAATTGCCAGATAGAATGAGGAGGTAGTGAAAGCAAAGAGCTGAGGAAATGATGGTGAGAGACACAGAAAGCTGTCGGGATGAGGGTTTCCGGGGCTCAGATGTTTCGCTTAAGCTTTAGTGTACTTTAAGCGCAGTAGTTGACCTATGTCAACGATGGCAGCTATGATGCTTGTCCAGAGTCGTTGGCCTACATTTTGTTTCTTTCAACCCCACCGACTCAGTTGATATCGTCTTTTTTTTTCATCTCTACCATCTTCCGCGAGTTATAACGCATATGGCAACTTTTAAAAGGGAGTGTAGCACTTGGACTCCGAGGTGAGCTCTAGTGAACTCTTGATGCCATCGTTAATCATCTTATAGCTCACAAAATTTTATCTCAGGACACCTAAATACTTAAACGAAAGGCAAAGTGGACGATGATTACGCTAAAAAAACGCAGGTTTTGAGGGTTTGATTCGTAACGAACATTTGTTAAAATATCACAACCCTTGCAACCATTTTTTTTTTTCATTTTTTCAAGTTCCATAAACGCATCACGACATTTTTCCTCACTGTAAAATAAGTATCGTTGTGATACTGGCACCACAACAATGCCTCGGAACACTGTAGTTTCATATACGAGCTCATATAAAACACCGTTTGTGTGGTTTGCGACATCAAAGTACATAGCTCTTACAGTCATATTATATGCATGAAAAACTGGTCCAAACGTAAAGGCCGAAACGAGCAAAAGGTTTTAAACGTAATTATTTATTTATCAAAGTCGCCTCGGTGCTGGTAAAAATAAGCAAATCTATAATTTATTTAGGATTTGCATGTGAATATTTGCCAGTTGTACGTAATATTATAGAAACAGAATGATTAATTAGTAAATAAGTTTAATAATTAAATATTCGAAGGTTTTAGTTTATCTTGGTCGCGACCCTGCAATAAAAATTGATTCTTCTATAAGTATTTTATGAGTATTATTATCCGTAAATTCATGCTAGTATTGTATTAGTAGTGTTTTTATAAAATACATGATCATTTAGAAAGATATCTAATATAGTAGATAAAAGAAATGAACTCATAAATTCAAGAACAACACGAAACATTGCATTTGCACTGACATCACGCAATTCATTTGAATTTATCGTATTTTTCATAAAAGCACCCGAGCATTGTTTTGTAATAACAATAACCATGATTTCGGATTTCTAAGTAGTTCCACCATGTTGCACGGCGTTCTAGAATCTCGAAGTATTTGGATGAATTCCCAAATGGATTTCTCAACTGTTATATTATTGTTCAAACATCTACGATGTTCTCCGAATGCATCGTGCAGAGTCGAGTAAAGATTGAGCGACGTGTAAGTAACAAACTCCCACTATCACCATTATGAGCTTTCCTGTACGCTTTAGAAAACAGAATTGTTGTAGTACGTTTACAATGGCAATACTGTGACTAGGGCAGACAGCCTTTACACTTGTGGCGTGATATCACAGCTTCTCTTGGATTGTCGTTTTAGGGAAATCCAGGACCCTTTCAGCATCCATGCTTGATTTGTTCAACTCTGCAAAAGTCCTGCGTGTATCGCCTTGTCCAGGCTTAATATGCTTGCCACCACGAAAATTTACCAACGGCCATGCAAACTTTCCTACAATTACTGCGATGGTATTCGTGGACCCAAACTAGAAATTTGATGGTACTACCACTGCTAGGATGGGGCGATTGCAAATGACGCTGCCTTTTGTTTGTTTCCATCCTTCATACTTGATTTATCTGTTTGTAAAATCAAGCAAACTAAACAGTTTCAATTTTTATTGTTTCATACTATTCCATCTTATATTATGCAATTATCGAATCACTTAATAAAGCAATCAAGTAAAAATCTAATATTATTGACTTTTTAAACAACATGGGATAATTTTTTGTGTAATTAAAGTGAAATTTCTCTGATTGAATAATTCAATTAATAGTTATAAATCAATTAGAAAACTTCGTATTCAGTTGAAAAATAATAAAACGTAAAGTTTTAAATTCACGCAATAAATCATTTAATTTAAGATAATTCGTTTTTATGTTATCGTGGTTTTTCTTGGGTTTCAAATGAGTACAAATATAAAATACAGAAAAGTGATGAAGTTACTTTTATTTCAATAACAAAAAACAGAAGAAAATAATATAAGTCCCCACCAGTTAAAACTAGGACATCCTCAAGGATTAGAGAAGGATGTGGATCGAATGGTAGAGGATAGTGAGTAAGTAGCACCTACGGATGCATCTCGGGTTAACCGCAGTGGCCTGTATACATTGCGGCTAGCCACGATTAACTGTAGAAGTACTTGGAATTCTATCCGACAGCCTCGAGTATGTTTATTACTTAATTTGTATGATGAAGAAAAAAATTGGGGAAAATAAACTTGACATTGCTAACATCGTTGGATATAAATAAGCGAATTAATTCACTTAAATTAAAAAAATAAAAACAAAATAAATGCTGAACAAATGAGCTCGTATATAAATATTAGTATCACATACAGTAAAAATAATTCATCGATTCCCTCTGTGTATTGAATTATTTCGCAATTTAAGACCTTCTCGGCTATATAATCTGATCTATAAGCGATTAAGTGAAACCATATTGAAACCAAGAGATCGATCATGCTACGAATTTTGAAATTCTGTTGTAGATTCCCTGAAACCAACCTATTTGAGCTACTATCTGCTCAATCAGTCATTGCAGCTCCTCCATATGTAACATCAAAGCCTTCGAGACCTTCGAATTAGAGATTGTATATATGAGGGTTAGGTATAAGGTATCTTAGACATTGTAATAGTGCTTACGTTTTGAAGTGGGCTTACGGATTATTGGTTCACTTAATATGATATAACAGATTAAATGATATCCATGATTCAATCGCTTTTAGTCCTTTGAATGTGTAATCATGCAATGGATCTTAGCGTTTTAAAGGAATGAAGTGAGGGAATATACAGTCAATGTGCCATTATCGACTACATGACATGATTTTATCAGAATACAGAACTTTCAATATGATAAGTTGTAAGACAAGAGAACAAAAATATAATTTATCATTTTATCATATATCACAAAATCAAAAATATTAAAAAAGCTGACAGAAACAACCGTACTTTTGATATATTTTTATGACCAATTTTATTTTCAACGAACAAACTTTTCCAGAAGATCGAAGTATCGTAAGACGATATAACCTCTATTCTACAATGTCTATATGCACTTACAGTCCACGGACTTCGGGCCGTTTGCTGTGGGTCCAAAGGCAAATTCCATTATCTGACTAAGTGGGTTACTTCTCGCTGAGTGGTTCCAAAGTACAGGAAGAGAGGATACAAGAGAGAACAAGAGAATTAAATGCAAAGCGAAGTCAACTAAAGAAAAAGAGATAGGGTATTAAGTAAGTATGCAAGCTATAAACCTCATGGTGACCACAGCAATACGTATTTTCAACCTTAATTGCGATAGAAGATTAATCACATAATCACATTTGACTCTTGTACGTTTGCAAAGTTTTTGGGATTTTTTTTTCTAGCTATAAGAGTTTTTTTTTCAGTTTAAATAATTGTATGCCTAGTTTTGCTATTCGTGCCTTTCTTACAAACTTCTCGAGATTTTCTTCTTCCGAAATTTTTGGATCATTTTTCATTCAGTTCGTCATAAAATGTGCCTTCCGCTACTTTTCTTCTTCATGCACGGTAAACGAATCCTGCAGAAAAATCTCACCTCTTGGTTTTATATTCAGGTCGTATAATTTGAAATTTAATTTCTTAAACGTCCTTTCGCCGACCATCAGGTTAGTTCTCTGCACCCTCGAGGGACAACGCCAGTGGCATGTCATAATCGTCGAGACGTTTTTCATGATTCGTAAGACCCTGGGTAAAATTCTGTGACGGTTTAACCACTGTAGCAAGTTCCGAAAAAAATGCAGATGAGGTGGTTGAGCCCTGCAGGATATGACGATGACGTGAACAAGCCAGCTCACTCTTTCTAACTATGGTAACACCCTAGAATTTCCTCATTATCGTTACTGCTCTTATTCTCATGCTCAGTGTAAAAATGCAACTAGACCACGGGAATGACATTGACTGGTATTTGAAAGGCGGTGGGTTACAATAATTGGAATCGTGCTCACTTGGGTGTGATATTCTCGCCTTGAAAAATTTAAGGAAAAAATTCTTGACATGTATGCTCGTCAGGATAGATAGTATAGCTCTTGAGTTATAAACTCAATGGTTATCTTTTCCAATGTATAATCCTGTGGATGCGTTCAACAAAATATCAAACCCTTTCATTTCAAATAATAATATCTAATGATAATCGATGAAAACTTTTTTTTATTGCAAAATACGAACTGGTACTAATTTACGATCTGCATTAATCTGACGATTTTATTGTTTGCAAATCTTCTTACAGAAAATAGATTAGTTCACGGTTTAATCTTCTGCTTTTAGGATTAAATTTGCATGTATTTGAATAGCAAGCTGTGTTACAGTTGGTCATCAGTTTATGGTTTTTCCGTTTTAATCCCTATCGGAGCTCGAGAATGCTTGGTCCGTCCTCTGACCTTTTCGATTTACCATCAGTTCATTCAATTAGTTGATTACCAGTGCCATCTTACCATTGACCAGAAGCTTATCCCGATTCTCATCCTGCCTTTCATTTCTCCTCTAGGTGCAAATGCATTGATCAAAGAGATTATTTAAGTACATTATCAAATCAGTTCATTGAACTAACACATCCTATGATTCGGGTCTCTTGATAAAGTTTGAGGAACATTAAGCTTCTTTACCTCTTAGTCTGAATGCTACATAAATTTATATGTTCTTCCACCATGAAACACAACAACAACAACAACTACTACTACTACTAATACTACTACTGAACCGACATACAAACATCATGTTTTCAATTCAGAGATGATTTGATTTATTTTAAGTAAAAAATCAACTGAGGACATCCTGGCTCGGTATTTTCGTTTTTTTAAAAACTATCACGTTTACTAGTGATCATATCGATGTACCCTGCAATTGGTAGAACTGGAGATCAAGCTCTGAAATTGGGAGCGAGAGCTGTTATGTACCCTGCGAAAGACAGACCCGTCATCTCATCATCGGTTCTCAAATTTTGACAGAAGTGAATCATGAAATGCGGGTACATGACCACGTCTATATGTATGTGATTGCGTTACTTGGTGATAGTAATAGGTATGCAGCGTCCTTCTACAACTACAAACTACCCAGAGGCTCAGCCAGGGTCAGACATCGGGAAGCTCTCCAGCCTATATCCTCTGTCCCACTTAGTCTTCATCTCTCTGTTTTGTCCCCACTCTGTCCCCCGATAGATAGAACCCGAGTCACTCGACAAAGCATTGCATTCCGATCGTATATATACATACACACATACAGACACATATGTATATGCATATGTGTACATACTCGGATGAGTCACGCACACAGTTTGAGCTCAACCCCAGTAAATGTCAGGTACACGACTCCTCGAATGACGGAGTGCCGGCAATACAATTCTAGAAGGGTCGTTCCCGTCGACTCCTCTCACTTGCTCTGTCCCGCACTACCACTATCTATTTACTTCCATCGCCTTCTACATATACATATAAACACCCACACCATTTTACATTCTCGAGATCCTATATAGTCTAAGCGCGTCCTCGATTATTTTGTGCCATCGTGCGAGTCAACGACGCACCCTCGTGTATGCTCTGCTTCGCACAAAAGGGGTAGAGAAAAGTTGGAATATGGAATACAAATTGAAAAAAAAACGAGACAATACAAATATTGTATAGTTGTTGACTATTGGGCCAACAGATCGGAGTTGCTGGTTTCACCTAAAATAATGACGTGTCGTATGAGTTTACGTTGTTACGAAGTTGACGATCAAAATCTACGTCAGCTGCTATCGTGTTCAATGGTACTTGTTTCAATCAAATATCTGTTGTACTATCAGCGAGGCAATAATAATCATCTTTCGTCATGTGACTTATCGTAATGAGTCCTTTCGAATGGCTTGAGAAATACTATAACTATAATATAATTTCACTGACCATGAGGGCCCTTGTTTCTGTCATCGTCAGTGACGATAATTTTCAAAACTCAATTCGTTATATTTTTCATACACGCATATCCAAGTCGACAGGGCTTTCAATCAATTGTAGAGTTTTCATCACTGCGGCTTTCATTGTTCAGTGGATCTTCAAGTGGACTAACTTCTCCATACACTCTCGAATGTAATGACGCAGTTCAGGTATTTTTTTTTTCCGATGCTGTGCACGTGACACTGAACAGGAATCCTTCATCAACGATCAACAGTCCAAGCGATTGACCCAATTCGATCGTGGCTGACAATTAAATAAAATCTTTCAATAAATTCATTCAGCGCGGCAACGAACCAATGAACCCCCCTCCCCCCCCCTCCTTATTGATTAATGCGAATTATCGAAGCCGTACTAAACTGCAGTCATCCATCCGTTGGAAAATTGATGATTCGTATGGTCAATTGGGTAATAATAAGCTTTGGAACGGATCACAATACGTCATACACATGAAGCTCTCTTGAGAGAAAATGAGGTACTTCAATAGTATGCAGACGCACATTTCAGTACTCGGACTATCACTCGAGATCGATTGTTTCGATCACATCGTACGCAGTGCCTCCCCCCTCTCTCTTTCTCTCTCGATCCCTAACTATATATTTTATCTATATAGCGTGCACAATGTGTTGGTCTATGAATTCCCTGATCCGCCAATCAGAATCGATCGAACGCAACAACAGCCCGGTACTCTCTCGAGTGCGACCGTTGTCAATTTCTTCGTCAGTTCCGTCACTCGACTGCACTTCGTGCGCCATTCACCCAGGTGACAAACATCGTTCTTCCGTGCCGGTTGACGGGCTCTCCAGTTCGTCAATTGCGATGACCCATCGCATGAAATACACCACAGAGGTCTCGTACGTTCACTCTTGAGCATATTCGCGATGGATCAATTTTTATTCGGTGCTCTTCTCTATTTTCAACAATACCGATCGAAATACTGCAAAAAACTTTTCATCGATCTAAACGCATTGATTGATTAATTTATATTACTAATTATTAATTAATCATTTTGATGATTATTTGTTCAATATTTTATATTTACGAGTATTGTACCGGGACTTTTTTTTAAATTGCAACGGTAAAATATTTGTCGATATCTATCTCCAGTATAAAAGCTTTGATGTTAATATTCTGGAAATGATTTCACCGAAACGAAAGTCCATCGAGAAAAATCTTTTGAGATTTAAAGAATTTCGATCGAGCTCATTTGTTCAATTCTGAGAACGTTTTCAAACGCTTTGTTTCTTATTTTCTTGGTTTGCTCGTATCTAACGAAGTGCCCTGAGCGTTTCGTAAATGTGAAACGTTTTCTCATGTGATAGATATATAGTATCACGTTCGATCGTAGCTTTTTTTCTGTTGCTTTCGGAAACGAACCGTGGCCTGCTGCTGCCTCTATCGCTATTACCCAGTCTCTTTTGGTCTTCGCTGCTCTGAATCCCTGGCTGTTGACAGTGATTGATGTCGAATTTAATGGTTGTCCGTCGACGCGAATACCGAAGGGATCGACAACGGATTATTCTTGCGTGGCTCAATACCCGAGAGCCAATTCTTTCTCCTCTTCATGCGCTTCGCAACAATCGTTCAGCTTTGTACAGCTTTGTGTTTCGATCGAATACACAACTATCCGGGGAATAAACATTATCTGCACAAATCGTGCGATGAATTACTTTTTTTAATTGCTTCCTGTAATTCTTTTCGAAATATAATAATATTACGTCGCATATTCATTTTATCGAAATTATTTTTTTCAATATTTTAACAGACAAAATTATATTTATTGGGGAATATGACAATGTTCATAGCCGTATGACACTTACAGTTAAATTAGTAGCAGAG
>JABMBV010084107.1:0-12511 GCA_018906735.1 Mesochorus sp. PSUC_FEM 10030011 | reverse complement strand
TGAAAAGCGACTGTATTATAATTTTACGTTATTAATAAACTTAACATTTATCCACAAAACCCCAAATATCTTACCTACAACAAATACATGATCCTACATTTATTATTTTTTGTTAGTTTTACTTGAACAATTTTAGTTTTTTTTTTTTGTTTTTTACCAAACTCGTCATTATTCCGTATATTTTTTCATTCTTGATAAACCCCATTATCGATTTGATGAAATGAAAATAGTGATAGACCCATCCGAATTTCGAAATATGTGAAAAATCGTTAGCTTCAATCAGACGCTATGTATGCTCGTAGAAAGAGCGATGAAGCGATTCGCGCCCTCGTCACTTTCCCCCTTTCTCGATTCGAACCGCTCCCGCGGATTACATAGCCAGATTAGTTCAATTATTCCAAGCCCTGCAAACGTATATGTCTATATATGTGAGTGTGTGCGTATGTGTGTGTATGTGTATAGTGGATCGCACACATTGACAATATTAATTAACCGACCGATTATCTCGACCGGTGTGTAACACGCTCGTCATTCTCGCATTCACTCCGGGATTCATGCACGCATTCATGTAAATCCCATTCACTTGGAGTGCAGGTAGAGGAGAATGCACACTCTCGAGCGTGTGTGTATGTGTGTGATCCAATCTCGACGATCGTCACGTTCGCGCGACAGAGGCCCGACACGATTTGAGCCTCCTGCAGGTTCGCCTCGATATTCCTCGTATGCGCGAAATTAAACAGTCGATGAATCATCATATTCGTTTCTATCCAGAAAATCCATCGTTCCTCTGTGTATACACGCCAGAGATATGTATCAGGGCACGTCCAATTGTTCATCGTGTGTATCAGATATTTGCAAAGATAATTGGAAGCCGCCCTTTCCACATTAAATTATATTTTACACTTACCGATCGCCATTGCAGTCGTCTATATCGGCATTTATTTAAGGATTTACTTGCACGAACCTAAAAATAAGTTGAGGTATTGATTTCTTTTTTTTTTATACAGAGATAATTGTCGTAAAAATTTGGATTTCGAATTTCAAATACTTTTATCACGTTGTTGAGATATTTAATATAAAAATCGTCATTTTTCGTAACTTATTTTGTAAGATATGCCGTGTTAAAGTTGCGGTTTTTAATACTGAATATCTCGATCATCAGATGGCGAAGACTTTTAAAATATTTTACCTATTATAACAATGAAGCTTAAGAAACTCCGTGCAAAGTTTCAAACAAATTATCTTTAAAAGGCTCTGTATCTAATAATTTTTCTTTTATACATATGATTATGTCGCAAGTACCTTTAACGGAACTTTCGTTCCGTTATTAAAGACCGCGGGCCAAGGGGTCTTACGTTTCTGGTCGATGAAATTGCGGAGTCTTGAATTATTTTGGTCCAAGAATAGAAGAAGCGATGTGATGGACGGCGGAGGGTTTGGAACGCGTCGGGAATTCTGGGAGGTGGAGAAGCAACACTGAGAGAAGTAGAGAAGGAGTGAAAGAGAGGCGGTGAAAGTGATCTGGGAACGTTGAGAATAGTTGGTGCGAGGAAGGGCGAAGGGTGTGATAAAGGTCGAGAGAATATGCCTCTCTGACCATCGGTGCCATGGAGCAAGGGCGAAAAGGGCATAACTTCCAGGATCTTGAACGCTTCCCTTCAAGATCGTTGCAAATTGTACGCGCCTGGTCTGAGAAACGCTCGGAATCTCATTTGACGAGTTGAGCTCGTATCTCGAGGGAACGTGTGTGCTTTCTCTTTCTCTTTTCAGACTTCTATATACCGACACACACACGTTTTACTCAATAGCATTGGCTCCGGAATGAATTTCCTATACGGGAGCGTATATGCGGCACATCGATAGAAGAGACAAGTCCTGGCAGCGACATGCACGTATATCCTCTTTTTTTTTATTCCGTCATTCTGATTCCCATCCCCGAGAATTGTTCGTTTCAAACGGTCCGGAATTGTTCCGGAAGTATACAATATAAAGGATTCGAGCTGCGCCAGTTCGTGATTGTTTAAATGATTCATTCGATTTTAATCGATATTTAATTCTTTCGCCATTTTGTCATTGAATGAAAAAAAACGTCGCTTTACTATTATTTGTTTCAATAATTCAAGAAAAAAAAACGCCTTGCAGTCGACGATTGTTCTTTCCCTTCTAATTAAGACACCGTCAAGTTGTCGGCCACCCAGTTGCGCTCATTTCATACACTTTTCCATTTTTTTTTCTTCTTCTCCTTGGATTTCTTATACTTTGCGAACAATCTGTCGGTGTAGTTGGCGAAATTTTTACCCCTGCGATTGCTCAGGTTTCACTTTTGTTTTATTCCATTATTCTCGTTTTTTTTCTTGTTCATTTTCACTCTACCGTCTCTTCTAGTTCGAGCCTCGAGCCATCTCACCGGAATAACGAGAAATTCATTCGTCGTATTATCGGGCAAATCGTCAATTTATATACGCACGAAAAATAATTGATGATATATGAAATAAATCCAAGATTAATTGAGATTATTTTCAAAAGTTAAAGAATCATTGTTCGAGTCGCTATTACAATTTATTTTTTGCCATTTCTTGAAAATTTCAAGACACCTTCTTGAATAACACATTATTATCTATGAAAAATTAAAAAAGATTTCTTCATCTAAAATCAAAATGTTCGTTGTCAAAATTGTAACTCAAATATGGTCTTTTATGAAAGATTTCGAAATAATGTAATTTTCAACAAAAAAATATCTCAATCTCTAAAAGCTGAAGTTTCCTGCAATTTCACAAACACTTTCTTGTGATTTTACAGAAAGTTCATGCAAATTTTCATGAATTTATCTTTAAAATCATATTTATGAATTAGATTACATTAGAAATTCACCAGATGATCCCTCATTGTCTCTTCTTGTTCTCTTACCAAAAGCCGAAAATGAGATTAGCGTTGAAAAAAAAAAGATAGAAAAAGTATATAGACCTCGACAAGTTGTTATTCTTCGAGGGTGGATATATGATGCGTCACGTGTTGGCTACGATCGGTATGATAATATAGGCTTTATAGTAGGAAGCTGAAGCAGGCGCGCATGGAATCAATCGGCCAGCAGTCACGATGAGGCTTCTCGGGGATCATTAAACCCGAGTACGCTGTCGCTTGCAACGATCTGAGTTTCCATATAATATATACATATATGGAGAATGGAGTAAAGGCAAGATATTTAGGTTACTGCTTGCTGCAGTTATGAGCCAGCGCCATCAACTAGAAGATGATTTTGATTTGACTGTGTATATATAGAGAGCAGGATGGTATTGAGTATTATGGGCAAGAATCACATCGTAGTGCCAAGTCCAACACGTAGTATGTATACAACATTCGCATCCCCTATCTCTCAGTCCGATCCTCGTATATACCCAAGTACATCCACCCATAATATACGTGTTAATTTAATAAGCTAATTTGGAGCTGCTCCAACTTTCTGAGGTTTCTCCCTATCTCACTTTCACTCTCCTCTCCTCTCCCTGCAAGAGGTTTCCAGCCAAATTTTACCCCTTGGCGTTATCTACCAGACGTGTGCGAATAATTAATTCATTATCGGATAATCCATCCAATGACACACATCCACCGCGATTGAGAGGTCGTCAGGAGGGGCAAAAAACTTGAGTCGACGCTATCGGACCAGCTCACACTCTGTGACGTGGTTGAAAATTATACATTTTCTCGGCCACATGGTTCCTCGACACTCAACGTGTTGAGCTATTTTATGCCGGTAATAACGACAGGGAGCTTGTACAATACGTACGTATATGTGTATATAAGCACATGGACGGTAGTTGAACGAAGTGGAGGGTGTGCGGTGAGGGTTACTCGCCGAGATCGGTTGTAAGAGGATCAGATTATACCAAGAGAGAGGAGGGAGAGAGAGAAGCTCGTTGATCTAAACCGTGTAGCAAAGCTGCGTATACCTTGCTTTCACTAATCTGTGTGTGTTTGTGTGTGTATGTGCATTTGTCCACTAGGATAGTAGCAACGTACACGTATATTTGACGTTAGAGTGTCTGTGGAAGTGGTGGCGTCGCAAGATTCCCAAGGGAACCCGGAAAACAACGCTCTCCCGAGGTTTGGCGCTCATACTGGGAGAGATAGTCCGATGGTCTTCTGCTTTCGATATGTATATACATGTATAGCTTATATATACGTGGTCACTGATGCAATAGTAGCGGTCACCAGGCAATTTGGCGTCTTGGACAAAACTGCCTTGACCGTATACCGATACCAAGGAAACTTGACTATTATTCTCATCCGGTATATATACAGCTGTGTGGTTGCGGCGGATCAGTTGGATAACTTTGTATCAGCTCAACGAATTAGAGAGATTATTGAGGGTTTAAAATATTTGTCGAACGTGTGGATGTGTTTCTTGTACAGAGTCCCCCTTTTTATGAATAATTTCAAGCGTCTTTTCAGCCGTGAAGTCTCTGAGTAGTTCGCCAGAAACTTTCTCAGCACTCTTGGTCCGTAAGAAAATAATTTTGAATAGCCTCGAGCTATTTCACGAGATGACGAGGAGAGCAGAGCCCGAGGAAATTTGAAAAGATTGAAAGGTCGATTGTTTCGAGACCGAAGCTCAACACCGCGCGCGACCCGTTTTAGCTTCTGATTTCAGATTTCTGGCAAATGATAAAGTGATCGTTTCAAAGAAACCCCTTGGGTACTAATGTTTTAAAGCAATTATTTTATCATGTTTATTATTCATGATTGAACTTTTATAGAATGTAACTAGATAAATGAAGATTGACAAATGATATGAGTATATATTTCAAAAATTAGATCCATCAGCGTTTTTTCTTTTTATATTTTATTCAAAAAGTCATCAATGACATTTATCAGAATAGATAGATGAAAGATATGGTTAAAGTTATGAATTTTTAAAGTTAAAAAATAGGTGACTGCTATTCTGAGTGACTTTGCTATAGTGTAAGCATGAAATGTTTCAACATCATGTTCAATTTACAGGATCTGACTGGCTAGGGTTATAAATAGCGTTGTATTATGATACATTAAGGTAACATGTGACAGGCAAGCATCAGTAATGATGTATATAATTCAAGCTAGAAAATGTCTCGCTTGATACGACAGCGCAACACGTAACCGTCTCATCCATCATTGGCCGGGTTGGCTTGTCGGAATAATCGACTAAAACGATCGATTCTCTTCTTCTGAGCTCTTTTCTCGTATTTTTTTTGTACCAGATTTTGACTGTAGTATCTTAATCTCGCTGGTTCCCAACTCGACAGTAGACTATAATATACCATGTCAAAATTGATGAATCAACTCGAGTCTCGCGTATAATCGGTTTTGGACTCACGTAATCGGCTCAGAGTTAGTAAATGGGCTAGAAACTGTTCAGCCATATCCCTTTGTTCTGGCTCATACTCTTTAAGTGATGGTATAATGAGGTTGGTACATTTAGAATCAATAGGAATTGGTTATGTCGACGGCACATTGATAACACATTGTCTAGCCTTCTTAGCCCATCAAGCTCGCAGTCGGCTCTTAAAAATTACTGTCTCATAGAACAGCACCATTATATCCAATGCATTAACCGTCTCAGCAACCAGGCTTTGCTCCCTCATATCTGCGGCCCATATTTGTCCAACCTTCTTAATGAGTGTTTGCTCTCAAAAGAGCTCCACCTCTCTTTGTTATTATAATAAATGCACGCGGTTTCAAGAGTTTTCACACTGCGAATCATGTGACCGAGTTGTATGCTTCCTAAATCCACCACAAAAGGAACTCATCCACTTTCAACCTAAATTTTACAATTAATGATTGTGTAAAGTCATTCCCTTCTTTTCGCAATTTGAAGTTGTGTTATGCGATGTTTAATTACCAAGATATTTCAATGAACTATCCAACCCTTATGTTGAACTGGTTCTGCCCGACCATACAGGATTGGAATAAAATTACACTTGATTGAAAATGATGGAATTTATGAAACAATATCCAATTAAACGATGAACAGAATACAGTCGATAAAGACTGTGGCAACTACCGCGAACCAGACCGCGATTATTGAATGACTGCGTTACTCCTCTCGCCCGTTAAGCCGGATTATTCGTCGTTAATTTTGCGAATGTTGGCTAGCAGCTACAACTCGGCACTGGCTGTCTCACTCCTGTAATAACAAAACAGAATCAAGGATATTTCTATCTATCTCTCTCATACTCGATTATCGATCCAGTATGCCGACTCGGCGCTGCCCATCGATCTCGCCTGTTTCACCCAGTGTCAAGGTAAACCACCATTCTGCGTTGTTACGCTCTGATAACACTAATCTGTAGATACTGGTGCAGCTCGATAGCGAGGAGGGCATCGCGCGAACTCTCGTATATCCGTGGATCTATAGGTCGTTGTACATAAACTATATATACGTATATATATATATAGTGTATGAAGTATGTAGTGGATTGCTGGCAGCGAAACACCAGCCAGGATATTGCAAGGATGGCAATGTGTGGCAACATTATCGATAAATCCGCAAAGGTTAGCTCGTTTTCGCTTGAACACCTCTTCCCTTTCCCGAACATCCGAATTCTGGATCGAGTGACCAACCATCTGACCAAAAACCATAGAGAGTATGCTCCATATCCGTTTGGTTTGGCGGTATACAGCGCAGATGTACTATGTCGATGTTTTGTGCTGCTGCTACTGCTGCTACTGCTGCTGCAGTAGCAACCCTCACGTTGCTCGCTTGTATTACCCTGTGAGTATCGTCAAACAGAAGCATGTGGTTGCGCGTTTTAAAGCTGGATCTCGAATGCCTATTCCGTTTCCAGCTAATGCTTTGAATCGAGTCGCGGGCCTCGCTCATCACGACTCTGATAGGTGATACTTTGGTTAACCGCGATTTCCCATGTAAAATGTGTTGGTTCTCGAGCACGAGCCGCAAAGGCTCTTCTCGTAACAGGACTTTGAGAGGTTAAGCGACGGTACACTATCACCGTATCACCATTTATTGCGTTTATACGCTTGGCGATCCAATACTGCACATTGTTGGGGAGATCGTTTTACCAACATTATCGCTTGAAATTTCACCATTCAGGAAATTTTACAATCGCGCAGTTTAACCTACATTATCCAAATGTCTTTTTACCCTCTGGTGTTCGGACAAATAGTCCAGTTTAACGGATATCTCGTGACACTCTGTTCACTAATAAATTGGGACTGCATTCAGCGTTTAACACGTGTTGGATGTATAGTCAAATCCACCAAGGCTTTTATGCATTTCTAAATTTTTGCATCGACTGTTTTGCACAGCTGTGAGAATCCAACACCATTTCACATCTCTGTGCTGTATTTGAAAAACGTTTACCGTGATTGAAAACGAATCGATGATGAATGGTTTCAGGAAAATCATTCCATCCTAGCAGTTCCATGATGATGATTACAGTTGAAAAACTATTACGCGCTTCTGAAACAAAATGAGGCAATCTCGTTTGGAAAAAAAAAAACATGAACTAGTCATTGAATGGGTTCTGATATTGCGTTTCTGAAGAAAAAACATCATTCCATTTCAGAGTAAAACGTCCAGCAAAGAGCGAATGTGTGTATGCTTTTTTTCCACTTTTTCTATGTTGATACCAACGTCAATTCCCTGTAAATGAGCTGAAGGACTGTGTGGATCTGCACAAACGTGCTCTAGTTTCAGTGCAACGTCATTCCATTTAGTTGGCTATCATGCGAATCCTGGCAACGAGCGTCCGCTCGATGTCGTCTCGAATATCTTTCTTTAGCTTCTCGATTCTTTCGTGACTTTCTGAATACAGTGTTTGACCAGGATATGAAAAAAAAAAGTTAGCATAATAGGGGGCATCTTTGGTTCGGAATATTGTGTTGGAATTGCTGCTTGGTATTCAACATCTCCAAATGTATTTCTCATGCTTCGACAACTAGTTTTCCTTGAAAGTTCATGACGCAGGATCGTCCAATTACTGTATTTTCGAACATCGATACGGTTTGGACCCGGAGTAACCTTTCGGGGGTGGCTTGGAAACTCTGACCAAAGCAGCAGGGTGGTAGGCAAGCTCTTTTATACGAACTGGGGTTCAGTAAACTACTGGCTACTATCGAAGTGAGTTTTATCCTCGTAGTGTCCTCTCTCCCTCATACCATATATCCACTATCCCGGAAGTTCAGGGGTCGAAAAAGTTTTTACTTTTTACCCTTCGTTCTGGTCTTTCAGCTCAACACAGTTAGCCACACGCCACGCTCGCTCAGCCAGGTTTCCTTCACCTTTCCCCTTGGGAAGGTGTGTTCTTTCTTTCTCCAGGGGCAACGTGTCCGTTCGTGCTTTGACGCGGCAATCGCCTTTCCCCAAAAAAAAAGTCAACTTTTCCCTGATACTCACACCCCGATTATTCGATACCAACACCACCCCTTCTATGTTTCCAGTCAAAATGGTTACGCATATCGATTGTTGTTATCCTGATAAAATAAAATCAAATATTTTCAATGTCACGAAAAAAATGGCTTCATTTCGTTAATAAATTAAAAAATAAGATTCTATATTAACTGGCTAAGGAGGAACTGGTTAAACTGGAAAATTAAAAAAAATCATAAAATAATAAAATAAATCTCGGGAAAAGTTTGAGACTTGGCTTGACAATAAGTGGTTAGATGATGAGAAAATAGATAATAATTTTGCGTCCCAAGTGGGTAGGAGGTGGTGTGCGGCATCTGTGAGTTTGGTCAATGGTTTGTAGGCAACGACCACGGTGGTTTGAACCACGTCGAATGATGGCGGAGGAAAGGTCTACGAGTTGGAAATGGCCATTTGTATGTATACGAGATTGGGGTATCCGGGGTTGGTTCTACACTTGGAGAACCACCGGCCTAGAACTATACCTCCGTCGTGCTTCAGCTCGTTCCGCGCATAACGGAACGTTGAAACACGCCGGATCCTATTAAATATAATTGTTAAAGTTGTACGAAGGCGGATTTCTGCGTCTCATACGCGGATGTAGTTGTGTGTGAATGCAGAAATAGAGAGGCTACGACAGTTTCGTTGAACCACCTTATCGCGCGAGGATGGGCTTTTCCTTCAGCTATTTCTGCCTGGAGCCTCGACAGCCATCCGGCAGTCTCTTCTGTTGTGTTCAGACACGTGAAATATATCCACATCCGTACAGCAGCAGACAGCAGTGGCTTGGAAACTTTCTCAAGCAGGTTAGCGATTTATCTCCAAAACTGAATATCAATTCAAATTCTATAAAAAAAAAATTGTAATGCCATGTACGTATTGAGTTTTATCTTCGACTAGACTGGATTGAAATTCGATTTCTTTGGATTTTGCTATCGAATTAGTTGCTCATCAAATTTAGACCTCGAATTTACACTTTTCCATTACTTTCCTTATGAGAAAACATAGAAATTCGGTTCGATTGACATAATTGTTTATATTTTTAATAATCTGCCCAAAATAATAATTTGAAATTGAAAATTGAAAACCTAAATTTAATGGTCATTGCATCAAATTCATCATCTTGAATTTCACAAATTTCGGATTCCTTATCAGCATCCCCAAATGTTTCCAAGTGAGAATTTCCACAATTACTCGTTAATGTAAAACAAAAAGTCTCAAAGGGTTAAGAAAAAGCGTCCGCGAGAGAGGTTCGATGGTGCGTCTATCGATCTGTTGGCATATCGGGCGACACCAGCATTCGGACATGCTGGTGCTTCATGGGGGGTTGCATACATAGGAATTGAAGCACGTTCAACGTCGATATATACAAGAAAAGATGGGATATGGGTGCGGGTAAAAGGGTATTGGCTGGGAATACTCGCGTGTCCTGGGAGAATGAAATTCGCGGGAGAATATAAGGGATGAGGGTGTGAGGGGGTCGCGCACTCGAAGAAGCTCTACGTACGTTACGTGATGCTTTGCCCTGTAGGTAAGCGAAGGTACACCTCGAGTATATATACGTACACCGGAAATGGTGAAAAACTTGTACACATACACACGCACACACATATTTACACAATCGTGTGAAAACGAGGTGGGACACGAGGAAAAATGCTCACGTGTTGAAAAATTTGTGTGATATAAAGTATAGGGCGAACGTGAGGGCACAGATACGCTGGAAAACTGTCGGTCGTTTACGCGTCCTGTGAGAAAAGAGAGACAGAGGACCAGAGTGGGCGAATATAGAGTTGAGAGGGTTCAGAATACAAAAGGAGAGAAAAGGTTGCACGATATATAGTCTGATAAGTATGATTGAGAGAAAGAAAGCGACGAGGAAGGTGACACGATGCAGCGGATGTATAACATTGAGAAAAAGAGAAACAGAGGGGGGAAGGATTCACATGGTGATACACGATGCGAATCTGCGAAACTTTTTCCATCATCGATTCGACTCGGTCGCTGGAGACCACTTGAGCATCTCCGCGGTCCAGGGGATTCGTCTAAAACGATATACAAAAAATAATGTTCTCTCCAAGTGAGACACCACGAAAGTAAAATAAAAAGATCGATCGGTTCGTAGACCCGGCTAATCTACTAGTGGCTCATAAAAAAAATTATTCTCTTTCTTTTATCAAGTTACAGAAAAAAAAAGCGGAGCACAGTGAGAAAAAATTGCCTTCGAGGGTCGATCTACCGATTGGTAATAGAATGCGAGAGAGGAAGCCAGTGACTGATGGGGTGGGTGTCGAGAAAATGGGGGCTATCTGTGTCTGGTTAAGGGTTGAATGTACAGGTCTGAAAATCCACACCCGTCATTATTGTTGAGACCAAAAGAAACAAGCAAATAATTTATAAACAACTTTTTTTTTCTGCTTATTATAAATCATCTATAATTTTTCTCG
Source organism: Mesochorus sp. PSUC_FEM 10030011 (assembly GCA_018906735.1). Taxonomy (NCBI): domain Eukaryota; kingdom Metazoa; phylum Arthropoda; class Insecta; order Hymenoptera; family Ichneumonidae; genus Mesochorus; species Mesochorus sp. PSUC_FEM 10030011. The sequence goes on along the minus strand of JABMBV010084107.1, from coordinate 1,663 downwards.
ATATCCCAAAAATTAGCTTGGAAAACCTCAAAAACGAAATCTATCCTTAAAAAAAACAGTCTACCATAATTTTTTTTTGGATAAAAGGAACGAGATGAGATTTATATATCGAATAGTCACTTGAAAAAGGCGAAAATGGGGAAAAAAATTTTCCTTCTTTTTCACTTTTTATCGTCTTCTTCGTGTTCACGTTCTCTCTTTAATGTGAAATTTCGGTGCCTTTTTTTCTCATTCTTCATCCCGTATTCGTTCGTGTCAATTTGTAAAAAAAAAAGGTAGGACCAGCAGTATCACAGATGTACGCATGATCGTTCGATCTGGGTAGAAAGAACGAGAGAGAAAGAAGAAATATGATTGGAAAGTGGCGCATACCGTATCTAGGTCAGACTCGAATGCGACAGTACGTGCTCCACGATTCGAGCCAGAGATGAGCCGTCAAAACGTGTGCGGCTACGCCAAACTTGTCATCTTACCACCGCGTCTAACGTATTTTAGACAATTTTTTTTTCCTCTTCTTGTTTTATCAGTGCCCATATCCTGTCATTTTCGATTTCTTCGTAATTGGAATCGATCAAGCTGAGACAGTTAGATTGTAGTCACTGTCGAACCAAAAAAAAAAAATGATCATTCATCCTAAGCCAAATTTTACGACCCACATAAGCTACGAATCTCAATATCGTTCATTTTATTGTTCGTTAGATTTTTGCTCTTTGTCGACATTCCTGAAGATGATCATTGAGTCGATAAAAAAAAAACAGAAACTTTTATTTTGGCGACAAAAAAAATCAAAGTTACTTAATTTCATCGAAATTATTATCAAACCATTTAAATATGATAAATTCAATACTTGTACAATCCTAAAAAAAAAAAAAATTGTTATCAGTCTTTTTCTGCCTTTTCAATTCTTCTATCGCTTGATCGATTCTTTGAACAATTACGATCACGATTTTAGCCAAACATTTCCCAGATTTGCGTGAATATTCGATTAATTCTTCCACCCTTATCGTACATCCCTTCCCCTGTATTTTCTTCCCTTCTCTCGTGCATTTAATTCTTCACATCGTCACGTTTCGCGTTGTCGTCATCGTTCGTGTATTCCACCTATATTTTGGGATGGGATGCATCCCGGATGTTATGTTATACCTGCCGTTTCCCCGCAACGCTTCGGGTAAAATCGCGCGTGACAAGAGACAAACGGAAGAGAGAGAAAAAAATAGCCAGCAAGAGCGAATTCGATGCCGGCTGCAACAGCCGTATCGAACTGCGTGCGCTGTGTCCCTCGCCTCAACTCCCTCGCATTTTTTTTCCCCAGGATTTATCTGGCAAATAAAAATTTATGAAGGAATAATCTGGTGCAAACCGGTTGACAAACTGGTCAACAGATCCAACTATAGCCGTGACGAAATTCCCAACAATCAACACAACTTTAACCCTTTTTTTTCGTTCATTCTCAACAAATTCAATACGAAACTTGCCCGTCCACCGGTTAATCCAATTACGAAAAAAAATCCTGTCAAACGTAAAATTTCAAAATCACTTCTCGATTTTAATATAAAGATACTACTTTAAGCAAAAGTAAAACTTTTCAAAATAATTTTATTTTTTTCAATAATCCGAATTCAACATTTTTTAAATTGAATAATCATTTTAAAAAATAAATAAA
>JABMBV010084096.1:0-12512 GCA_018906735.1 Mesochorus sp. PSUC_FEM 10030011 | reverse complement strand
CTAAAAATCAATATATCCACCTTGAATTATATTAATCCTTAACAATTTTATACTTGGAAGTTTTGGAAGCCATGAATTGCAAATTTGCGTTAAAAAATAATAAAAAAATTAAATGGCTGACCAAAAATCAACTTTTATGGATATTTCGTCCGCCATATTGGATCAAAAATTTTTAATCTCTATGTTCTGAGTGTATATTCGTAATCAGCGACCCTCAAACGACCTCGAAATGCGATTTCAGTTCCAATATATTCAGAGAAAATTTGAATTTTTTCGAAATGTTTCTTTGTTTGTATAAATAAAATAAACAAAAATTTCAAACTATTCTATATTAATTCTCATTTTTTAATATACAAAATTATTGGATATAATTAAATCTATAAGATACCAAAAAATGCATAAAATGGTTGTAAAAAAAGGTAGAACTCTACAGCCCCACTGTGCTGCAAACGTTTGGTAAATTTTCAATGAAATAAATATATAATAAAGAAAAAGTTATACTGATTTTTCGAGTGTTGAAATCAATATCGAATTTTGTATTTACTCGATTGAAATATAACAATCAATGTCTGTCACATTGGCAAATACATCCCGGAACGTACATCGAAGCCAAAACGCGGCCTCTTTAGCCCGTACACTCTGTTCAGCGAAAGCTCATGGAAGCCCAACCACTCTAAGCCCCCTGCCAACTCCCACAGGAGGATAATATCCATGAAGCATGATCGTGGTGGGTGCATAGCAAAATGGAGTGTGAGCTCGCCGTGTGTGTACTCGAAACGCGACCTGACCCACGCGGACTCCTGCGGCAAGAGATACACAGGCGTTTCCATGTATGTGCGCAAATGTGTGTCTGTATCACAGGCAATATAGAGCGAAATGAAAAATCGTTGAACTTTTCTCTCTCACTTGCTGCTGCACCGAGATGCGACCAGGACTGCAATGCGGATTGACGACGACAGTGAATCGGCAAGAACGAGAAGTTTAAGTAAAAAAAAAAGAAATCTAACGATAATTCGAATCACGTAATGAATAAATTTGCTATTAAAATAATCGAGGAACGTTACATTTTCGTGAAAAGATTTTAAAGATAAATTCTTGAATGTTTGCATGAACTTTCTTCAAAACTATATACTCACCTATGCGTACAATTTCAAAACGAGATATTTCTTTTTCAAAATCAGAATTTTCCAAAATTTCATATATAAAATAAGTTAAAATTATGATGTTTTTTTTTTTTTTATTATAACGAATATCTTGATTACAAGATGGAGGAATTTTTTCATAATTTTTATACATTACAATGTGATATTCAAAAAGATTCACTTAAATTAAAAAAAATATATATTTTTTAAATCTTAACTTTGTTTATGAGAAAAAAATTGTGAATGTTCTCTAGCGTAAGAACACTCTTAAAATGGATATTGAATAAATTTTATTTTGTTTACGCTGATGATACAAATGCAGAATAATCTTACAACCAATTATTTATCTTGATTAACAAATTGGACAAGTTTAACATTGAGATATTACAGGGAAATGAAAACACGTATAACGCGTGTGAATTTGTTCGAAATGCAGACAAATAAATAAACTATTTTTAAATTGCACTTGTGTTTTGTTCACCGGAGAAAAAAGTCGAGCTTTCGTACAACAGCGCATGTTTTATTTTTTTCTTATCACAATTTTCGTCACTGTAATTAATTAACGTACACGGTCGAGCGATGTTGCGCAAGCATTAAACACAGCCATTCTCGAAACTTTTCACAACCGCCTCGGTGACTATAAGAGAGGGCACACCATTTTTTTCTCTCCTCCCTTCTCTCTTTCTCTCTCACTCTTTATCTTTCTTTCTCTCTCAAGCTCATTCTTTGGGTACTTTAACTACCGAGGTTTCCAGTATAGTAATCCGCCACGCTGTTAGAGAGGCCATGCTTCTGTTCTGGCTGTCCCAAGTTTGTCATTAATGGAGTTTTCTAATTTCCATATTTATCAGAGCCTCGGGGAAACTTTGCTGTAAACTTCGCTCTCTCTCGTTCTCTCACTAGGCAACTTCCATTTTTTGCTTCCGTCTAACCCAACCGTCCTCTTTTCTCTCATTTACTACTTTGAAAACCGTTCCTCTTTTACCATCAGGTCTCTCGGGTCAGAGAATATAAAACGGTACTCCGTTGTTTTGTCTTATCACTAATAGTAAAAAGAAGCGAGGAAAAACCTTAATGTCAAGTACCATCAACAACGCTATGTTCCTTCTTCCAACCTCACAACTTTTATTCCTTTGGTTTATTTTTTTTTATATACAAGTCAACAAATGCATATAAACATTATATGGATTTTTTATGAACTTCATAATAAAACTTTATGGTTATGAGCTCAAAGAATTTAATTACATTCAATAATACAGAGGCACTGACATAAAATAATTTTTGATCGATCGATATGAACTTTAGCTCGAATTCCAAAGACGTAAATTAAATTGAAAGTTACGTGGAAGAAATGATTGAATTGTACAGAAGAATAAAAATAAAGGTAAACCCCAACAACATTTTTCTTCCATTCTCAATTCTTTCCTTTTTTTTGTCTTTTCTTCATACTTGATCCGAAAGAATAATACGATGAAGTTCGATTGTCCACTTAAACAAGTCTGGAGTTTTGCTCGCATGAAACATCTGGAACTATAACATCGAGAATATATACAACTAACGCGCCCTATAAAATGACAAAGTGGAGGGCTAAGAGGAGAGAAAGAGGGAGAAGTGGTTGAGAATCGTCGATGGAAGAACGACAAAAAAAGGAGGATTAACACAGCCATATAGTAGCAGAGTCAAAGCTTTCGCAGAACAGAGAGGACCTTTATAAAGATAAAAGCTAAATGGATTTTTCTCCTCCTATTTTCTCGTGGTACTCGGGCGATCCACTCCTTTTAAGTATATATATATATGTTAAAGTGAAATGAATGGATTCGGTTAGTTCGAAAAGCTGTGAGAGAAGGTCCTTTATAGTCACAGTTAGATATACAACGTATATACTATGAGCTTGAAATTACGGTATCGGAAACTGGTTGATTACAATGTCATCGTTAATTACGCGCAGTGTGTCTATATATTCTCTAAACAATAAACACAAATGTTAATTTAATGAGACGTGTTGGGGGGGGGGCTTCTGTTTTTGGTACAACGGATGCTGCAGCCTCAAGATGCTTAGCACGCCTCAACGGACGAGATTACAAGCCTCTCAAATTTCCTTCAGGCTGATAGCTGCAGTTGCACGCATGTATTTACATTTCAAAGGCCAATCCTCCAAGTATTATAGCTCGTACCAGCCTCGGGATGTATTGCGAAATGACAACGAGTTTATATAAGGAGCTGAAACGACGATGCTTAAGCAAAGTTGTGTGAAGGAGTAAAATAACCCATGAAAGACTGTAATAGTACATTTGAGTAAAGGATGTGTCATCGATGAAAAATCGGTAAAGAAAATTCAATGACCACGCCCTTAAAATTATCATCCTACCAAAAAAAAAATCTATGCAATCTGACTCATGGATTTTTAACTTGACGAGGCCAAGCAACTCATATATTTTTGAAATTGACATGCTCTAAAAAAAGCAACAAGGAACTTCACTCTACAATGGCCCTTTTTTATATGGCGAGAAAAATACCTTTTTTTGAAACGCGTGAAATTGTAGTATTTTTTTTTAATCTATCATATTTCAAGAGTATCGTATGTACATTTTTTCAAAAAATATATAAAAATTGACGGAGTTATGATTTTTTTAGTGAAACAGTGAATATTTTTCATGATTTAAAAAAAATATATGTATCTTTAACCATTTTTTTTCATATGTTTGAAATAATATTGATACTTTGTGACTTTGTGAAAAGTAAAATTTTATTTTTCACAATATTTCAAAAAAAAGGTGGGTTAGAATGACCCAGTGTGATCAATTTATGATTATTTTAAAGTATTATCAGAAAGGGTTAAAGAGTCATATTGGTCTAAAAGAAAGAACCAGATTATGAGCTGTAAAATTTCATGAAAAAAATTTCAAGAAATAAGAAATTACGGTTAATAAATCCAACGTTTCTTTAATGGAGCTCCTTTAAATAATTTTTTATATAGTCTCTGGAATATTATATTGTCGGAAGAAAGATTTAAATGAATTCTGCAGCGTCTAATATAAATTTCATCTTTTTGTATGAGCATAATAAGTGTATACACATAGAAATCCAGTTGAAAAATAAAACGAGTAAAAAGACCGGAAATACAGTCTTTGCGAGAGGGAACGTTTTTTTTTTTATTATTTTTATTAGCCTTCTCCCTTATTTCAGAAGATTTCAATTGAATTAATAACTGAAATGGGCCGGATAAAAATAAATCTTTTCTCTGCAGATGTTTCCTCTCGAACTTATGACGCAATATCATTTTTGTTAATCTGACCATCTGCTCCAATGAAATACTACTTCTAATATATTTCCTCTTTCCCTCTCTCTCTCTCTCTCTCGTTTATTTCTTCACACTCGAAGCGTCTCTTTCGTCTACTTGCAATTATTTTCTTGCTTTTTTCTACTTCTTCTTCTTCTTCTTCTTCCTCCTCCATATCTTTATCACTGTATACCCGCGTGAATGTGTGGGATTCTCGCGGATGGTGAGAGCTCCGTTCAATTTAGATGAATGAGACTTCATTCAATGTCGAAGCCTCGATAATTGCGGGACGCGTCAGTATGTACGCGGCACAGCCTTGAACGATTTCTCCCTCCGCCGCAGCTCGACCCTCGCCCAACATTGACCAGCTCTCGTGTACAAGAAACGCGACGAGCGAACTGCTGCTGCTGCTACAGGGGAGGTTGTAGTCCCCGCAACCCTCAACGTACACAGACTCGCCTGGAAAACCCCTTTTCCTCTCTCTCTCTCTCGCTCTCTCTCTCTTTCTCTCTTTCTCTCTCTCTCTCTCTCTTCACATTCGCCATTCTCCCTGTCGAGCCAATGCTGGCTTTAAAGTCCACCAACGAGCCCACACGGACGTGAGCTGCTTCGTAAAAGCTTCACATCCCCTGCGTCTGCCGGTACCGAACATAGAGACCCCAAATTCTACCCACGCCATTCCCGACACTCTGCATTCTATATATCAACTGTATGGTATAAAGTTGACTGTACAAATACACATACATACACACACACACATAAATACACACGATTATATATACTTGTAGGCAAAAGACAGACTTTGCGATTCAATATTTATTTCATACACAATAACATGTTAGTTTGATTTCGAAATGCGAATTTACTTTGTTACTCATATAATTTTCAGTTCACCAATTAACTAGCTTATTCATTAAATAACTTTACTTTTTTTTCATAAAAGGTTGCGATATTCGTAATTATTTTTAATAACAAATTTATTTACGTTTATTTCAATATTGAGATATTCACTCAACTTATGAGAACTTACATTTCAAGTTTTTATTTTATAAAATTGTTGTGTTACCGTACAAGAGTTCATAAAGCTAAAGAAACGAATAGCTAAAAAGAAGAAAAAAAAATAATAAAAGCTTTTATTCTTTACATTTCAAGTTTCTATTTTACCAAATTTTCGTGTCACCAGAGAAGAATTGGCTCAGCTAAAAAATACATAGTCGTTGTTTTATAATATGTATAGTGGAAGCTCCCTCAAAATTGGGTACGTTATTTGAAACGAAATGGTCGATAAAATGGGCCATTATCGAAATAACCAACGATTTCGGTGCGCTTCTATTCAGACATATATGTATCGTTGAGACGTCATATAATTTTATGGAAGTACGAAATATGTTTAAATGTCGTGCGAGTCAAGAGAGAGAGAGAGAGAGAGAGAGAGAGAGAGAGAAGTAGAATATGCGAAACAGAAGAAGAAGAAGAAGATTGTACGTGAGAAAAGCACATACGCTGCTTGAAACAGCGGCAGAATTGTGTCAGGGTGTGGTGGTTGGACCAGACGACTATTCGGCAATTTTTCAGTAAAAATACGATGGCGAGTAGCGATAGCTCGCTCGAGCAAAGATGGAGGGATATGATAGGGAAAAGAGAGAAAATGGTAACACGGTGTGTGAGTGAAGGAAAGAAGTTGGGCGTTGGGAGCAGTGAGCGTAATAACCGGCGGACCAAGGGGAATTCGCACAAGATGGATGGACTCGGTTCACTCACGAATCGGGTGCAAGAGGGATGGAAAAGTCCCACGTTTTAACCTCCGTAGCGACGCGAGCCTTCTCGCCACGATCGACCGCGTGTCCACATCGCGACGAAAGGACGAGCAAACGGCGATAAGTTAACCGCGGACACTCCAGACACTCCGCGTGCACCTACGGCCGGTCGGTCACGCCAAGAATAAGAATTATGGAAGTCCTCTTCCATACTCTAGACTCATACTCTCCCTTTCTCTATTTCTCTCTTTCCCTCTCTCTGCTGCCTCTTTCTCTATATATTACTATCTACCATTGTGGTTTCACCGTCTTGCACTTTCGCATTTTTTTCTCAAGAAAAAAAGAAGGAGAATAAAAAAAGAAAAGCTGAAGAGAAGTGGGAGGGAACGATGGAAAAAACTCGACAAGTTTGCAAGAGAAATGGGCCCTCTGCTTGGATGTCGCGCTTCGGACTTTGCACGTTCGCGTAGCCTTCCACTGAATACTTCTTTTTTTTTTTCTCTCTGTATACTATATATACATTGCACCATATACATGTAATATATTCGTCTTTCTTTCTCGTCTTCGTCGTTCCGTATCCTTCTTACGTCGTTTTTCACGACGAAAAGAGAGCGAAACCTTTGCCTCGACTCTGTCTCACATTTCAAGTGCAACGAGAGCTGGCCTGAGTGCACATCCACGAGTGTACATTCGCGTAAAAGGTATTTTACCAGAAACTTTTCTCTCTTGCTCTCATTCTCTGTGGGATATATCCCTATTCAGTATTGTATAGAATAGAGAGCAGCAAGTCAACACAAAGACGGGAACATTCTTTTCCCCCCTAGGGAATACACATTTTTAGGGATATACGTTGTTCTGTGAATCTGTGCATCATTTGATGTGTATAAGCGAACTGTCGTCGTCACTCGTAAATGTACTGAAGGTATTTGTCACGCGAAATGTCTATGTACAATGGATACTCTTTCGAATAAACGACTTTTTAAGCTCCGGATAATAATTCATCTTCGAACAATATATAAAGTGTGTGCAGAAAAAAAAGCATTTTACTTAACTTGCTTTTTGATAATGCTAATACTAGATAAGAAAAATCAACATAAAAATTGCGCGAAGATCTGTGTGGAATGAATAATGGGATTTCATGTAGGGTTTATCAAGACTAAAAACTGGACGAATACTTGGCGGATTATTGGCAGCTAAGAATCGGTTATCAAGCATCGATTCCCAGTATTAGGCCATTGCTGGAATTTAGAGTCCACCGGGACTGGCAATAAAGCAAATGCTTGGTGAATTGTTGGCAGCGATAGACTACGAATGGTTGACAGCAATGAACCAAGATCAACGTCTATTAATGGCCCAGGGTTACCATCCTATGATTTTGTCAAAATTGGGCCAGTATTGGCTGCCATTATCGTGCCATTATTGAAAACGTGGCAACCACTAATGACACGATACTTGACCGATTGTATAACCCTACAAGGGAAACAAAAAAGATTACAAATAGAATAGAAAAGCTTTCGTCACCATCGCCACTACTTTCCACATCGACTAATTTCCTTTTGAATTTTAATTGCAAGTATATTATTCGTACATACACGATTACTTTGTGAATATGAATGTGACAATGATGAAGGATCTATTGATCGAATATCCCTTTCACTTTTCTTAACTATTTTACGGTTTACATGGGGATAAGGGAAGAGAAAATCTGATGAGAATGTCAGTCTATAGTCTCTCGGGTCTACATGAAGAGAAACAGCTTGCCTGGGCGATGCTTGCGTTATTCAATTCAATGAAATACTCCAGGAAGCTCCACCCTAGTTGCGACCTCACGTGACCCTGCTTTTGCCTTGAAGAGAATAGAGAGCTCGGATACACCTAGTGTTACACACATTGCCTTCACACCCTCTCTCTCTCTCTCTGTCTCTCACTTCTCTCTGTACATCCTTCTCAGGATTTACGCTATGGTCATAGTTTCATCCCTAGAGAGGTTTAAGGTGGTTAACTGTGTGTGTCGCATACACAAACAGTAATTTCAGGCAAATGATCATTGTAGCTGAGTAACGGATGGTTGCCTCGCGTCACGAGATCTTGTACGCAGCATCCGACGTGACAGTGTTTCTCACTGCCTTGTGGTGTAGATTACAGCTGCTTGGTCTTAAGGTTAAGTCAGAATACAGCCATTGGCTCGACTTGTGGAACGACCAAACATTCAATTACTGGCATATACTTGGTATCCTCTATCCAGAACCCAATGTGGTCACCCACATGTATATACAACCGGAAGCCAACTAATTACTGTTTACGTAGCTCTCAGCTTTACTCATAGCAAGCATGAATTTGCCCACTTTTCAGACGCCATATCGGAGCGAGTAATCTGAGGATTTTTCTTTCTAATTATACGTCAATGTCATATATTGCTAATATACTATGTATATAAAGATGAAATCATGATTCGATCGGTGGATGTGCGCGATTCTTCTTTTATTTTGTTCGTAATGATCCTGAAAAAATGTTTAGGAACAAGAAAAGTTGGGATGGTTACAAAGGAAAGTCCAAAAAATTTAGGCAAACTTTTAAAATCATAAATTTATATGCATTCTCGATTATAACTGGAAAATGCACATAAAGATCATATGGAAATTTATTAAAATTTAGACGGGACAAAACGTTTGTCAAATCTGTTAGTTATTTAAAATCTCTCGCTGGTAAGATTCTTTTCTTTTTTTTTTCACACGGACACACCAACGTAAATTCATTGAATCCACAGGTACGATAAACTTTTATCAAGGTTCATTTTATTTTTCAATTGCGCTGTTGCGAATGGATAGTGATACTTTTCTTTTTTATTCGTTAAAAAAACTTAATTGCAAGTTTCACAAATACTCTCCATTTAGTTTTTTAACGAATAGGAGAAAAAAAAACGTCGACGCGCAACACCTGAAACGGTTGGGACTTGATTTTTATGGCAGCCAACAATCAATACAGTGTACGTGCGCAGTAATCTCATTCATTGAAGTAAAAACTATACAAGAATATAACGAATCGTATCCGAATACGTACACTTCAAAAAATATAACAAATACAACGATAAAGAAGATAGTAACGAAAGTTGGCGAAATTGATACGATCCAAAAAAGAGTCTGATGAAAGTGAGGTCCATTTATACTCTATCGTAATTTTTCGTAGCTTTTAGAGAAAAAAAAACTCGCAGGATATAACACAGAAGAAATAAATACCGAGATAAGAAGAGAGAGAGGGAAGAAATCGAGAGATTATTTACATAATTAAAGATTTATTCATCGACAATCGATTCTCTATCACTTTTATACTCTTCGTGTTACATACTCTGATTGTTTATGTATTAACATTTGTAATTGAGTGCTGGAAGTTATATATAAAATACCAATACGCAAAATAAATGATAAAATTTCATGTAGAGTAAAAGGACCATGGATAATTAATAATGTTCTATAACAATCAACTTGACAATTATAATCACGAGATGACACGCGGGCGTGAATTACATTTGATTTTCTATTTCATCATCAACAACACGTATATGTTAATGAAAAGGTTGACGAATATAAAAAAAAAACGCTATCGATCGATGTGTATGCATACGATAAATCGCGAAATATAAACATGTATCAAGTGACCATATAGGATCGATTTTCACAAGTGTACTCAACGAAATTTACAGCCTCGAGTGGAAATCAACTCGTTTCAATGTGTATATATATATCGAAACATGAAATGTTCGCAATTTATCGTTGAATTTGCTTTTACCTCTCTCAAATGTAGAGAGACAAATTCGTCGATATAATCATTCGTCCGCGTTTATATACGTATACATAGGAAATGTTCACGTATGACGCGTGGTAATTGTATTATACATGTATTTTACAACATCCATGCGTGTACATACGTACATGTATGTAAACACCGTGTGAGGTTATTGCCGTACCTTATATACAAGAAACTATGGTGGGAGCAGAGCTCATCTAATTTCATCACTGTGTGTGTATATGTATTCCTGTTTGCAACCCAACTTAATTTCTAACTGGCGGCGTGACGAGTATAATTTGATTCACGCCGCGGACAAAATTCGTTAGAGAAATACAATCGTGTGTGGGCAAAGAGGTACAGACTGGATATACACGCCTGTGTGTATTTCTCTCTCTCTCTCTTGCTCTCTATAGTTATAAAATAAACTGCAGTCTAACAGCTAGAAGCAGTGCGCTAACGCGCCGTTTGCCATATTCGACCCTTTCACCCTGTACATAGAATTCCCCAACTCCACTCATTCCCAACCGCCACCCAACCCCAGTAACACAGTCCTTCGTATAAACAGTAATTCGTGCTGGCGAATGATCATTAGCCATGTAGCATCGCGACGACAACGTCGCTCGCAGAACATCCGGCACTTGCTTGCTCAGTGTTTGTACCAATGCTGCATCGCATATATTCCCCGTGGCAACGCACTAAAACGAATACATGGCCACGAATCGACTCCTCTATCGCTCTCTCTCTCTCTCTCTCTCTCTCTCTGTTTCTCTCTATTCTTCATTGGTACAATTCTATCTGTCGCTCGTCGTTTATACCTTGGCGCTTGTTGATAACATTAATTTTCAGCAAGGTAAGCCAAACTCATTAACATCACGAGAGAGAGAGAATTCTCTGACAGGAAATACACGACACATCGTGTCAGTTTATCGATTATATACTTGAACGAAAGAGTCTACGAAGAGTAATTGGTTCGAGAATTGATCGTAATCAAATATGGGTTACACTGTCAGTTTTCAATATTTATAATCGAAATAACTTGTATCGATTATTACGAGAATATATGGAAATGACAATTTAATTTTGGATATCAAGTTGTGATTTGATATATATTTTTTTTTAAACTACGTTCTTTCAAACTGGATTTTTCATTGTACAATATGAAAGAGCGTGGATATTGAAAGTTTTAAGAAATATCGAATTTAATCGAACAATGAAAAAAGGAAAAATTTATGGGATGATAACTCAAATTGTTAAAATTTCATTGTATTCTGCTCTTCTTTCGTTTTCTTTTTTTACAATTTATTATGTTGAATCTAAGTTGAATTGTTGGTTCGATTCTTGCATGATTGTGCGATGAAACTGCGGTAAAGGAGGAGGAATTCGATGCGAGACCTCGAGCCCGAAACGAATGCCAGAACCTTCTTCCTCTTCTATTTTCTTCTTTCTCTTTTCTTCTTTGCCGAATAAGAGCTTGGAAAGAGAATTCGTATAATTCAACTCTCTCGAAGTACATATACATTCTCTAAATAGCACACTTGATCGAAATTGTGCGCCCCAGTTTCCTCCACTTAAGGTTTCGATGTGCTGCACTTTAGGGACGGAATTGAGCGGCCCAATACACACATGCTGGAGCTCAGAAACTTAGGAAGAGCTCGGAGGAAAATTCGAACTTGAGTTGGGGGGAACCGTTTCCTGTTGAACTCTCGCAACTCATTCCCAGCTCTATTTTCAAGTGTACAATTTTCTTTTGGTCTACAATAATAACATCACTAAGTTGGTGTGGTTGACAACAACATGTATATATAGACACTCATGAAACTTCTTCATAAACTCTACACTCCGTGGGATCTTCATACGGAGGTGATGTCAATATATGAAAGACATAGAAGTGTATGTGAATATGTACGTGAACAAGTACGAGGAGAATACTATCACGTCTCTCATCGGCTGCTATCCCGGGAACGCGAACAAACATCTTCAACAGCATTGTACACTCGAACGTATACGATGGGACGAGTTTTATTTTTCTCTGTCTTTTTCAACCTGCACAATATACGAAGAGACGAGAAAAATACGAAAGATATAAAAATCCACTGCTTTGAATCGAGAATTCATCCAAGGGAGGTTTAAATTTTTATGTATGTTACGTGCACTGGCATTCATCCATCCAGAAAAGAGTATACTCGAAATACCGGAGGATATTCTTTCGTGACAATGCACAGAGCAGCATCTCAATACGTCAATTCAAACACGTATTCTAGGTGACGAATGTGAGCATACACCTTTGGCGAAATAGTTGTCCTAATTCAAGTCTCATAGTGTGTCTCACGATTTATATAGACACTTTGACAAACCTTTGGCATACATTGATTTCAATACTTGACTATACACGTGCATCGAATTGTTCGAGGAAAAAAAAGAAAAGCAGTAAAATAACAATGATGCATTTTTTTTCTCCTCCGAGCTGAAGAATATCACGTCTTCGAAAAACATATTTAAAACTTGAAATTTATCACAACCTATCTTATAAATTAAAAAAAAAATATT
>JABMBV010084085.1:0-12515 GCA_018906735.1 Mesochorus sp. PSUC_FEM 10030011 | reverse complement strand
GAAATCAAAAACATGAAAATGTGTTTAGGAAAAGCCTTCAAGGCATAAAAAACGCAATTTATTTAATAGCAAAAATAGGAACAAAAAATAAACAATGATGAACAAGCATATTGTAAAAATTGAATAAGAAGGTGTAAAAATATAAGAGAAAGTGTGAAAAAATATTATTCAAGGAGAGAAAGTCCTGACTAAGGAAATGACGAAAGAAACCATTTTTTTTCTAATAAGTATTTGAGTTACGTTTTTTAATTGATTGGCGATTTTTCACCTTTTTTTAAGATATTGGAATTTTTGACCGAATTGAATGTTTGTTTTTTTGAAAACAGACTCTTCTTTTTAGTTACTACTACACAAGTCTTCTGTTTTTTTTTTCGAAAAAGAGTCATAAACTATGAAAAGAGAATCGTGAAACACATTCATTTTTATACTTACTACGAAACACGACAAATATTTGATTTCTTTTCGAAACAATAAAATAAAACTTGCTAAAATATTGAATAAATAACAAAACAAGATTTTTATTAACGAGAAGTAATGAAAACGAGTTCAGTGTTAACTGAGTCACGTAAACTTAACGATAATTTTCGGTTACTCGGGACACTCGAGGAACGTGATTATGAGCAAGGAAATAATTGCATACTTTATTATAACCTTTCTATACCGAAGAGTAACCAAACTTATGTATTAAAATTACTCCCACCCTGGTCGGAATTTATCATTTCACGAAAAAAAATCACTTTTTCGGCACAACTCTTTTGCTACAATTCACGTATTTCCGTGTGTATGAAAAGCCAATGAAAAACGGTACGTGACCCAATGAAATTGACTGAAAATTAAAAATCTCCGCATTTGTGGCTTGCCAGCATTCAACGCTTGGAAATTGTCACACATTATATGTCTGTATAATAAGATTTTATTACATATTTACACATGCATATGTGCATTATAGCGCAAAAAGCATCAGCACACACTCTCTCAATTTCCTTTCTCTAATGCTCTCTATGTACAACCACACCCTCTCTCTCTTTCTCTCTCTCTCTCTCTCTTCTCGTTCCCTTATTTTGTGTATTTGGTCGTGTCTGCATTATAATGGCATTACGTGTCTTCGTATTACATCCCAAGTGTCACGAGAGATTTTGGCTCAACATTCTATATACATATACACATATGTATATAGAAAAACTTGCAGACTCGCTATTCCATCTTGGGACTGATGTACAGCTCTGCCATCATTCCCCTCTTCCCCTCCCGGAACCCTCTCGCTCCTTTTCTACTCTTCGTATTCGGTCTCACGTACACTCTTATTTGTTTCGTCCTCGAATTCAACAGCCGTATGTTCCGGACAAATTCAGTCTCGAGAGGTTCGCCGATATTTCATCCAAGAGGGGTAGCATTCGTAGTAGTGATAGTAAAGCTCGTATATACGTAGTGTTAGTACGTTTACCGAGTTTCCGCTCTCCCCTTTCCTCCCTCCCTCCATGCCCCCTGGACACACGCGGCTTTTATTTCAATCTCTCGAACTACGTCGACGTCTTTTCCGAGAGACATAGTTTATATGTGTGTGTGTGTGTGTGTGTGTGTGTGTATTTTGGGTTTAATATATATATATATAGGGAGGAAAAGAAGGGAGTGGAGTCCTGGAGGATCGAATAACTTTCACGTTCGCTGATCTTGCCAGCATATGGCGTATGAGCGGAAATTTTCAACGAAGAAAAAAAGGTCACGAAGAATGCACGAACATATATTTGTGTGTATATGTATGTGCGAGTGTATACTTGAAGGAAGAGATTGAGGGGTTCTGACCTCGGCACTCGCGACAAGTGGACGAGAAAAATATGAAGAGGCCAACAGCGGAAACTCAAGATTTCAGCTTGTCCTTACGCGCTCCGGTCCGAGCTACGTTCGGGTCCCTCGAAGCTTTCCAGAGCTTTTTTCCCCAAGCTGGTATATCCTCCTTTCTCTCGCTCTTCACATCCGCACGCCGGCCTTATTGTCCATATCCTACGGTTCGGACAATAGCCCATTGCGACATGTGCCTTTTTTTCTTTTCTTCGCCACTCGCCGGAGCTCGTCCGGTGCTCCTTTTTTTTCTGTTCAATTCTCCTTCTCTTGGCTTTCTTTCTTCCCTTTTTTTTTCTCTCTCATTTTTCCATGGCACACTCTG
The DNA here is from genome assembly GCA_018906735.1 of Mesochorus sp. PSUC_FEM 10030011. Taxonomy (NCBI): domain Eukaryota; kingdom Metazoa; phylum Arthropoda; class Insecta; order Hymenoptera; family Ichneumonidae; genus Mesochorus; species Mesochorus sp. PSUC_FEM 10030011. The sequence goes on along the minus strand of JABMBV010084085.1, from coordinate 10,351 downwards.
CCTGTTGGATTTACATCCTCTCTCGTTCTCTCGAAGCCAGCCAACACAAAGCTCTCATTCCGAATTCCCGGCCACGGGTCCACATACACCCCATGTGTGTGTTTGTGTGTGTATGTGTTTCTGTATGTAGAGATTCTCTTCACGAGGCCTGCACTCACTTGCCGCTCGCATCCTTTATTCCGAACCAACCCTGAACTACCCCGCTATATCCTATTCATTTTCAGTTCCGTAGTTCCCTACCATACACACACACACACACACACGTTGCTTAACTTAGCGCACACATTCAAATACCGCACACTTTCTATCTCATGAGGAATACGTAAAAAAAAAGGCTGAGCACGAATGTTTCGTAACTTTGTCAGCGTTTTTAATCCTCGCATCGTACGTACGTGTGCTATAACCGTGAGATGGGTTCATTTCAGCTCCTTTCCATGACCAGCAGACATTTTGTGGCATACGTGAAAACTCTATATCCTGTTCACCAGCTATTGTATACCTTTAGCCAATTCTCTACGTACATCGGAGCTAAAAAAGTGTATAAACTACATAACTGCGTATTAAACATTCTGGGTTATCATGGATTCAATGCATATATGTACGTTCGTGCACACATATACAAATCCTTCCTAATTCGGCCTCATTGTGTCATGGCTGACAGAGTAGCCCGTTTTCCAGCCAATCTTCAGACCAGCAGAGCGCGGCCACTCGATAAAACGCGTACCTCTCACGTATATACCAATTAGGGGGCCCAAGCTCGTTCGCCTCACGGATTTACTAGCCTAATTAATGAAATTGATCCCTGCTCCCCAAGCCGCCTAACAGAATTCAAAGCTACTGCCATTTAATCCGAGGGCTTCGCTCAGCCTATATACTATACAGCTCGGATCTTACTCTCGCTCGAACATTCTCTTTCAATGCTTCAATTCGATAGACGCTTGAACTTCTATCATGTTCAATTTCATTTTCTACCTCGACATTGATACTCACTGGCTATATAACACACCTGCTTCAAAAAAAAGTACACTATATTTTGGAATTTTTGTCTATTCTTGGTCAAAAAGTATATAGAATCGTTAGTTTCTAATTATCGATTTTTTCAAGTCGAATCGACTCGTTTGTGTCTTCTTAATCTCCAGTTGTTCGTTTTTTTTTATAAACTGGAAAAAATGTTTATATTTTTATATTTATACAAATATAGATTATCTCAATACATTTTCAAAATTTCATTTTCGTAGATATATAAATAAAATTAACTGCTAAAATCTATGTCGATATGGTTCACTCAAAAGGATATAACATAGTCCTATAATTATTCTCTTAAAGCAACACTTAAACTCCTATTGCTTTGAAAAAAAAGTTTAATCATTTATAAAAATTGATGTATTTTTATACATTTGTTTTCTCTGCAATTTTCGATGATATAAAAAATAGCATTAACTTTTTTTTAAATTTTATATTCATTTCTATTCTTCAATTTATATCAATTCAATGCCACTTTTTTTTGGCAAATCTACAAAAATTAAATATAAAATCATAGAAAAAATAGTGAATTATTCTATTAATTCAAATATTATCACAGCTCATAAAAAATGACGATAAACAGTTACAATAAAAAGTCATTTCAGCAAAAGTGACAAACGCATAACGCAATAAAAGGAGTTTCAGTCACAGTAAGCAGATGCGAACGAAGATAATGAAGAAATTTCACGCAGAGCTCGTTCGACTCGCGTAGCCAAATCAATAAATAATTGAAGATGAAATCAGCGTTTGGAGTCTATACCGATATCGAATTTTGTGCGAGCTACAACGACGACAAGCTGTGCGAGCGAGCCGATGGAAGGAGAGTAGTGAGAACTTGTAGAGCTTCCTTGGAAAGATCGAATCCAATTAACGTTTGAGAATCGGGTGTGTAGAGAGAGAGAGAGAGAGAGAGAGAAGGAGAAATATAGTTGAGAGAATGCAGTATCTATATACGAAAAGCCATGGCGACGCATGTACAGTGATACAGAGGTCGAGGAAAACAATTACGGTAAACTATACGACGACAACGATGATGAAGCAGTATTTGTCCGACCTGATATCGTTGGATCTACTGTCCGCTCGAGCTTGCACTTCATCACAACCATTTCCTCCTCCTCCTCCGCCCCTCCCACCACCCTCCTGCCTCTTTCGTCTTTTACGCCTCTTCCTTTTCTCCACCGTTCTACTTTTCTATTTTCCTCTTTTTTTTCTTTCTTCAATTTTTATTACTCCAACGAGCACGTATATTCGCAAGGGATTGTCGTGCATCACCTTCTCCATTTTTTTTTCCAACCCCTATATCTTTTGCGAGGTGCTAACAAAAAACTAGCACGACAAAAAAAACCCGCGGCAGTACCGTGTTTATACACGCCTTAGCGTCGACCTGTTAACACGCTACGATGAAAGCAGATAACGCGCCTCCTCCTTCTCCTCCTCCTCCTCCTCCTCCTATTCCTCGTTCCATGCGCTCTTTCGCTAATGCGTTAGAGTTTGCCCGACATAGGAGCGGGCTGTCGTTTTTACATACTCTTTAACAGGTATCATCCCTCCTACCCCCCCCTTTTTTTCTTCCTTTTTTTCTTCACTGCTCTGACTGTCTGTTTGATAATGACGCAATGCACCGGCAGCCCCGTGAAAAGGATCGAATTACTTGATTCGATCGACAAACACAGATGCACACAAACAGATGTGTTATACACAGACGCGCGTACGCACACAAAAGACCTCGTTGCGCTACGGCTCCCTTGCATATATCGATTCGTTGAACAAGCAAAGAGGCAGGTTTTAATATACCAAAGCTACGACAACGATGACGGAGACGACGACAACGACGACGACGAAGAACGGTGGATGTCGATGACGACGACCAACCAAGTGAAGAACGAGCCAGCAGGGAAACGGGAAAGTGTGTTAGCGCTTCAACCATGTTTTGTGTGTGTGTGTGTGTGTGGGTTTTTGTATATATGTATGATATATATATGTATATACAATCAAAAATACAGTTATGGAACAGAGCACTGGCTAGCTTGTGCCACGCGATATAAACTTGGACATGTTTGTCGAGCGATCAAATATACGAGTGGAAAGACTGGAGAGAAGAGAAGCGAAGCTTATCGATTGCTTCCAAACCAACCCCCGTGACCGGTCTATCAACTATATAGTATTGTAGATGGTATTATAGACATACATACACAACATTTTCACTCCTTGGTCCTCCTTTCTCTCTCCATCTCTCCGCCTTTCTTTCCCTTTCTCTCTCCCTCTCTCTTTCTCTCACTTTTTCTTTCTACCTCTCTCAGTCTCGTGTTAAACACTCGATGCCGGTACATAAAACATCGTCTGAGTTTGTCAGAGTCCCATCCCCCTCTGTGGCAAAGGCTTTGAAGGCCGGAGAAGTAGAAGTTGGACGTTCAACAGTGGTTTGTCCGAGCTCACTCGGCGTGTTTGTTGTTCATTTTCAAACCTGTATAGTTTTCGGCTCATGGTGTACATTGGGTGCTGCGCTCTGGTATGGAAGAACCACGAAGATATATATAGACATATTTTAACGTAGATTGAATGTATATACAGGAGGGGAAGAAGAGAAATGATAGAAAGAGATAGGGTACGACAGAGAGAAAAATGATCGAGGACAGCGAGGGTGCATGAGCAGTCGAACTTTCGGGATATTCCGGGGCGAGAGGACGAACAGAAAAGTCCTCTTATTTTCAGAGCCCAAGAGAGACCGTCAAGATCGCTGAGTGCATTCGATAAAAATCTCGAGAACGTTCGCTTCTCTCGCTCTCTTATTCTCATCCTCTTGGCGTTCATCGCTGTGGAGAGGACTCCGTTGGGGATTCCGTCCTCGATGGTCCGGCGGGCACGACGTCGATGAGAGAGAGGGAGAGAGAGAGAGAGAAAGGAAGAAAGAGAGAGAGAAGAGTAAAAGCAACTCCTGTGAAAGACGCGGGCGAAGTGACGGAAAGAACCAGCCTGAATTCCTTACCCTCCAATTCTCACACAGAGAGAGAAAGAGAGAGAGAGTGTGAGAGAGAGAGTGTGTGAGAGAGAGAGTGAAATCGAGAAAGAAAGAGAAAGACTCTCGCTTTGCAATTAAATTTTTTTTCCCTTCCACTATTCTGGCAAACGGAAAAGAGCGACAGGGCCAAGGCGATAGTAAAAGAAGAAAAAGAAAAAGGCAAAGAGAGAAGATCGCTTTGGCGCAATCTTTTTGTAATGAGACGAGCAGGGATGATAGTTGAGGGTTCAGCGAGAAACTCAACTTATGTAATAGAGAGAAATGCGAGTGTGGATTGAAGATGATGCGGGGATACTTCACTTTTGTCACGATGAAGTTTTAACTTCGACTATTATCTGAGATAATGAGAGAATCCTCTCACTTCGCGAGCTTTCCCATCATAGTCTCCACCTAAAGTCGTATGGATGGCTCGAAGATTTTTCTTCTTCGTTTTTTTTTCTTCTTCTAAATGCGAGATATCGATCAACGAGTGACCGGGCGAGTGGCTAGATGAGGGTCTTCTCTTCCTCTCCCCCCCTCCTTCTCTCTCAATCTCCCTTTCCTTTATACTACATCACCACTTTGATAGAAACCCTCCTGGTAGTCATCTCATCGAGAAACGCTCGAACGCGCCATCGATGTAGAAGTCGATGAAAGAAGGGAGGGGTTGAAGCTTTTACTCGAGATCTAGAAGACCCGCGTTGCCAACCCCTGGGCGATTGGGTATAGCCTCCTGGAGGCTGCAGACATCGGTTTTTCAGGGATCAGTCAAGGACTATACATATATTGAAACGATGTTGTCCTCCGCACTACCGAATATGTTTGAAAGAGCATTAACTACGGAGTTAGCCAACCACTGATGAAAGGCCAACACACTGAACGGTTCATCCTGCAGGGTGGAAACGCAGTAGAACCCCACAGAGACCTTATCTCATCATACTTGAGCAGGTACAGAATAAGAGGGGCAGGGTAAGCGGGCAGCTGACTCCGAGGGTTGTACTAACTCGCGGGTTCTTTCTATCATGTAACTCCGCCGCCGCCGCCGCTAACTCTTCACGACCTAATTCCTTTTAGAGCCGCTAACTTTCCTCTCCAGATGACAGAGCCGTTCGGCAGAGGATTCACGGCTCGCGATCGCATCATCAATGTTCTCCAGCACCATTTATTTTTCATGAAATGTTTTGACCAACCCCCTACGATATAGGCTGTACGAAAATACTTCATGCTTCTTTTTTGTATCGCAGGATGCTTTAGAGGGTGGTAAAATTACGGATTTTACGAGCTGATACGTTATAGCCTTGATTTTTCTCCTCATATAGGGGAGCTAAAAATATCACTAGGTTTGATACGCAAACCCAACTCTAGCTTCCAGCCAAAATAACCCTGTTTATCATTGGGGCTTCAGCTATGACTGACCAGTGTTTATCTTTTATTGTTTCAGGTTGTGCATTTGTCAAGTTCTCATCACATCAAGAAGCTCTGGCAGCAATCAATTCTCTTCACGGTAGTCAAACTATGCCAGTAAGTAGTGTCGCCATTGTTTATTAATATACAGTTTCACCCCAAATCCTAAAAGTGTTCTAAAAGTATTCTTAAAGTATTCCAGTATATTCAGTAAATCCAGTAAAAAGTTCCAGGCCAATTGACATTACATTGACTTAAAAATAACTCCAAGACTAACAGATCATAAACGACACATGTCCCAGTTAATAAACGCCTATAGACTGAATATTATAAAGATACGATCAATGACTTTGAAGTAGCAAAAAAAAATTATTGACAACCAGTTATATCAAAAAATCCAGACACCTTGAAAATGGCGGTTCAGTCAAAATACTTGTCACAGTCTTTTTTTGGTTCCACTCGTTACAACACTTTATCCAACATAATGAGGTCCTGGATACCGACTGTTAGTCGTGAAGCAAAGATAAGACGATAATTCTTCGGGGTACGAGTTTTGGGCGTGATAATTTTTTTCTACAGTACGGCAGAGTGAATTCGTCGGTTATTATAGCAATGAAGCAGTTACCGTGAACTGCCGAAGGGTGATGCTTACCCGTGGAATTGTGTCTGACATAGCAGACTGCTCTCCATGGTATATCCAGACGAAGGTTTGATAGTTAAACCACGAGAGGCCAGAGGAGGTTCTCATCGCGAGAGACATTTTGCCAGGGTCTTCTATGGGTCACCACATTACTATGTGTGTATATATATATATATGTATATGTGTGTGTGTAAATTGAGCGGTAGCAGTCATACCGGCAAACACCCCAGTAATGACTGGCCAAACACAAATCTGCATAACACTTGGCGTAGATGGGGAAAGGAGGCCGCGTGAAGAACAAGCCGGAGAAAAGGGTGGAAGGGTCGAAAGCTATGACGTCCATTGGGAGCAAGGGAAACAGGGTACAATTGCGTCAGCACGGGGGCTGCAGGAGGGAAGAGAAGTGGGCAGAAGAGGGTTTATAGCGGTCTTCGTCAGCTATACAGTGCTGAGAGTCCCAACGACTCTGAGCCATTTCTGCGAACCATGCCGCTGATGTCGCCCGTCGAAGCTCCCAAACTTTCTCGAGCTTATACAAGGCCAGATAGAGAGCCAAAGAGTGAAACAGAAAATGGGAGGGAGGAAGAGAGAGAGAGAGAAAGAGAGAGATGGCAGATAAGAACCCAGAGAATTTCCCTCAGTTATAATTGAATTGTCAGCGGACTCTCGCGGTGTCGCCTCGAATTTCACCTAGGCGATCGGTGTTGGCATAGTACGAGCTAGAGGCACAGAAAGGGGCAAAGTCTTGGTCCTTTGGGGAATAGCAGATGATGAGAGGCGCTGAAAACCCCGAAGAGAAGAAAGTTTCGCGGGAGAGTGAGATGCTCTTCGAATAAGCTTATTCTTTACTGTATCTGTGAGTTGTCTGTTATTGGAATCTTCAAAATATAGACGGAATTTGTTGCCATTACTTCCGGCTCTCCTACACAAAAACGCTACGGAAATAGTGGAAATTACTCGGGTCCCTGCTTCATGGTAAATTTATGCAACCTTGTTTAAACATGCATGTACAATATCAAAATCACGTGGCACTATCTCCACGTCCCAAGTTATTAAAAAATAAAAATATATGTATATGTATATTCACACTTCATTTAACCCTGTTAAATCATGCAAACAGTGTATAATATGAATGCTGCTGTGAGGTCACAGTGACCAAGAGAGAAACCAGAAGAAGGAGAGAACGTTCTACGGAACAGTGTATAACCGGTGTGTTTAATACCAACACCGCGGGTCTTTTAATCCAATAACACGTACATTTCCTCGCGAAAGGAAACGTCGCCGTGGAAAATCCGTGAGAGTTAGGGGAACTTCTCTACCTTCCTCTTCTTTCTCTTTCTCTATTTCTCTCTCATTCCGTGTAAAAGTAAAAGAGGAACCGCACTTGTCGTACCGCAAAATCCTCAGTATATACTGGGAGGAACATTTGCGTAAAAGGTTCGTGCGATAGAGGTTTCCATAGAGTCTTTCTCTCTCCCTCATGGAAGCTCTTGCTCCCTAGCTACTTTTCTCAGTCGCAAATAGGAAATGGTGCTTTCAATGATGCACAAATGGGTGTTTGCAAATAAAATGACTTTTTTTCTTCTCAGTTGATGAAAGATTTTTTTTCCCCCCAAAGGAAATTTGTTTTCGTAATATTCCACTGGGACCAATGAAAAATATCGAGGTAAAAAGTCTTTTATCGAATTACCAAGGGTTGAGAATTTACTCGGATCAATGGGTCATCAGCGAACAAGAATTTCACAACGACACCTGCGACATTGTTCTCAATTTTGAACGAGATGCGGGTCAATTCATTTTTTTTGTTCACGTTTAATTATGGAAATTTCTTGCGAGAACTACGGGGCTGTATGGTTATTATAGGCAGGTAATGAAATTCTGCATCGCCCATAGCGGATGAGAAAAGGGAAGGCGCACCACGGGTTTGTGAAAGCAGGTTTAAGGGTGGGAAGTGCGGGAGGAGGCGACATTTTGGCGTGGATTTCGACGCGTTGATCTCTGTCTTCATATCCAGAGCGGAACGGAGAGTTTCTGCAAAATGGCTGAGGGAGAGAAAGAGGAGGACTGCACGTCAATCACGGGGAAGGTCTCTCGTTAAGCCGCCGAAAGATTGAATGGGGTCTCGTAACGAGCTTAGCAGGCGCCCAGTACTCTTCCCTCCCTCTTCTATATTTCTCATTCACTGCTATCTCTCTCTCTCTCTCTCTCTCTCTCTCTCTCTCTCTCTCTCTTTCTTCCTCCCTTCCCTCTCCTTCTTCGACTCCCACAACCTCCATGGACTCCTCCGGTAAGACTTTTCGTTATAATGTGAGGGAAGGATGAATTCCGCAGCACACCAGTTTCCCAGCTTCGATACAGAACTGCGCCGGAGGGTAATTCGATTTGGTCCCGTTCGCTAACCCGTGTTCCGGCTTCTCTCTCTCTTTCTCTACCTCCTTTCCCTCCCACTTTCGCTTCTCAGTACTCTCATATACAGAGCCTCGCCGATACCCAACCTCTTCGAGTCTCGTTCGATGTTGGGCATCATGGGTAACATCTCTCACCGCCTCTGGTAAATTATACATGTGATCTCGGGCACGTAGACCAGGAAACTGCATACGAGAGATATTTCGCGACTTATACACGTACCTATACGAAATGAGATATTGATTTGCAATCTGATACGTTGCTTCTAATACACATTTCGGTCCGGATTCATTTTACTTATATTTCTGCAACTATACGTGTACATGCTTTTACTACACTGTTTTTGATATAAAAGGTACTCAGCATTGATTTTTTATGCCAAGTTTAATGAATATTTATTGATAAAAATGATAATAGTAATATTATTATTGTTTTTGAGAAAAACACATTGCGAGATTCAGTCAAATCGCGAGTGTATATATTAAATATATTACCGTTTTGTCACACTAGAATTTTTTTGGTTTTTATAGGAACGAGTTGTGTAAGATTCATTTGTTATAAATTATAATATTCTAAAAATAGTTCGATTTGACCGTATAAATTCTTGAAATAGGTGTTCTAACGGAGTGAAAAAGTTTAATAAAAATTAAAAATTATTTATTTAGATACAAACTTTGACAATTTTCCTGATTGTTGTGTCTGATTCTAATACAATTAAAATTGTTTTTATTCAATAAATTCACAGTTTTATAGCGATGACTCTATCAAAAAGAGAACTAACTCAACGCTGGCGGTGCACTCGAATATATCTTTTTCTGCGGTACACGATGTTTGTGAGAGCAGAGAAATCATAACAGCGCGGCGCTGCGACGGTCGCGCAAAGCTCGCTCCACAGCGCGTCCGCATCGCTTACGAAAACCCGTGTTACACGTTGTGTTTTTTATTATTTAAATTTTTTATACGTCATAATTTACTTTTTTACATGATTATTTTTATGTATTACGGAAAAATATAAATGATTATTTCTTATATCATGAATCATGAATAAACCGACACGTCACAATACATTTATTCTATTTTTGTTTCCATTTTGTAGTGAATCTCACTCAAGAAGAATAAAAAAAAACGTGGAATATTCTTATTAATTTAGAATAATAGCGACGTATGAAAACGTGCACACGAAACGTGTATCCTGATCTAATGTAATAAAAAATATTCAATATTTCGTGCTAACATAAATCTACATCCCCAAAATATACATTTCCTATACTTGTTTTTTTTCCATAAAATAATGTTCATACAAAATATACGCGTCATTAATTATCGAACGTAGCATCGTGCTTGTTTTGAGATTTCATAAAAGGGGAACAGGTTATGTGAAAGCATTCGTGGGTGAGGGGTTGAATTATTATTCTTGTATCGTGGTTAGGGACAGGAATAAAAGCAACACATTCACTTACATAGTTAGCTTCACATATACGCACATAAATATATCCCCAAAGCGAGAGCAATACATGTGAAAGCGATTAAAATGGCGATGAGTGAGTAAGAGAGAAGATTGATAATATACAGAGGGACTTAGACACTCTACCGTCAAGAGTGCAGGAGATTTCGAGCGGTGAAGATATGAAGTACATATACTCTACAGTGGAGTACAGAAACTACATTTCTCTCTCTCTCTCTCTCTCTCTCTTTTCCTCTGTCTTTCCATCTCGACTACAGCGAATTTTGAACGTAAAACGTTTGGGGTCCCTTCTGAGCGAAGCAGAGGCCTCTTGTTATGATTAAGGCCTGTTAGAGCGAGGGTTTGAACGTATTGTACGACTTCGTGAACCCTATGCTAAAGCTTCCGATGATATATATATATATTATATAAGTAT
>JABMBV010084074.1:0-21605 GCA_018906735.1 Mesochorus sp. PSUC_FEM 10030011 | reverse complement strand
TTTCAAATATTTTAAACTTAATTTTTGTTTTTCATTTTTTTAAATCAAATATTACTTTTTCAAATTATAAAATCAAGCACAAGTAAAATCAAGTCAAGATAAGGCCCTTAAAATTATACACAAGTTTTTTTAAAAAATGTATTAAAAAAAATCTAGTTCTGGGAAAGAAAACAATGTAACCCGATATCAACGAAAATGTACATAATCCAACAGAGTTCATACTTATCAATAAAAAAAAATACAAATATTTGAGCACAAGTATTGAAGTCTTCCAACGTCTTAATTTTGAATTATTTGTACAGTTTATTGATGTAAGAACAATTAACGTAAAAGCATATAAATTTGATTGAAATGAAAAAAAAAAAAGAAACTGTGTAAAACTTTATAATTTGAAGCCATGTGAAGCCATAGGTGGAAAGTTAGTATTCTAAAAAACGTGCAGTATTTATGGAATTAAAAAAATAAAGGGTAGATTTTTTTTTGAAAAAGATTTCTATGTGAATTTTTGAGATATTGAAAAAAGATTTTCATGATACTTTACTCGTGATTATTTCACAGTAATTTTTCGAAAATTTTTCATCCTATAGAGATAACATTTACAGGCAATTTTATTCTATATTTCTATAAATGTCGTCACACATTCTTTGGTCTTCGCATCATTATCTTTATTTTTACCTTCGTACGCGATGACGAATTTCGAAATAGCGTGAGTTGTATGCTTGAGGGAATAGAGAGAAGCGATCACGTGAAGAGCACCAATGTATAAACGATACACAATTTTCGTTCGTGAGGGACCTAATGACTAATGACCGTGGAGAGTTGAATCGAAGAATATTGGCATTCTACGTGATAGGAAACGTGGCCAAATATACGATTCTTTATATAAATGAATACACAAAAAAAAAATATATATATACGTTTATATACGTAAAATACATATATAGAGCGTAGTCCCAGGGGTTGTATTTTGGCCAAGGGAATACGAAACGCATTAATAGAGACGTTCGGATATATAAGGTGGATTGTCGCGGACGGAAACAAATGGAACGTGTATATGGCGACGATTGATCGATTCATCTCTCTTTCGTTCTTTCTTTCTCTCTCTATCACATTGAATGTGAGAACCCCCCGAGGCATCTAAACGGCCTCTACACACCCCATATTGGAAAGATCCCGCGAACCATATCCCACCCTCTCCCTTCTTTCGGAAAAATAACATACAATACGAAGGGGGAGGGAGGTGGGGGGGCTTTTATCGAAAGCTCCCAGTACAGTTACAGACTGCGTTAAATTTTGAGAATCCATAATGGATTTTCTTTTTATTCGCTTCGCCACTCAATTATTTGTTATTTATATACGATAGAATTGAAAGGGCATGAAAGTTCATGAAATATGATTTTTTTTTTTTGGGAATAAGAACAACCGAACATACTTTTTGTTTTTCAATAAATTCTATAAAGTTTTTTTTTCGCATCGATATATATTTCGATAAGAAAAAAAAACGTGTGATACGATATGATACTTGATTGTCGTCGGTAGTGTAGACGGGCCGGTAAGAGACCTGAGGGGTATCTTGTTCCAAAGTCGCGCACCATCGCCGAGATACCACCACCCCTTTCTTCCACTTTATACTACAGCGAAGCTTTCAACCCGGCAAAGCTCGAATCGTAAATGGTATATAGCTGCGAAGCTTTCACTCCTTATCGACCGAACCGAGATGAGCCAAACGGCTCACGAAATTCCCGATAGAAAGGGGTACCGGCGTCCGAGATTATTTCTCGAAACCCACCCCCATTTGTAGAGCGATTCAACGATATCATTTTGTTCAGAGAGAATCGAATAATCGTTGTAAATTAACCTACGACATAGATTATTTTTATGCAATTAATTTTTCAAATCCATTTATCGCATTTCAATGCGTGTATTATAAATCAAAGTAAATTGCCACGGGACGTTGATGGAAAATTTGTTTTACAAATTGTTGAAGAAGGAAAAAAAAAGTTTTCATGTATACACGAAGATTAAAGATTTTCTCGTAACTCGAGAGAAAAATGGGGGTGCGTGTTGCATGGAACGGCATCAAGAGCGAACGTTCGGAAGCTTCTCCCTCTCCCTCTCTCTCTCGATAGCGCTTGAAAACCGGTAATTTCAAAAGCACATATACATTTAATTAATGCCGCTGTCCGAGTTGGCTGGCATGCAGAAAATCCTTGCGCCAATAACCACACTTTTTTTTATTTTTTATTTCTGTTATATTTATGTCATATAGGAAAAAAAGTGTGTGCTGTTGCGACTGATACATATCGTATGAAATTGTCGATCGATAGTTATATGAACGAAAAAAAAAAAAAAATGTGGAAACGACTTTTCGAGCTAATACCTAAACCCTTCATCTTTTTCGCATAAATATACATACATATATGTATGTATGTATAAAGACCATATGTGCGCGCGAGGAAAATGTATTTTCCGTGTATTCGCATGTTCCGTGACCTATCTTTGTCTGCGATCTGATTTATATCGATAAAATTTGCATAAGAATCTATATACGCACACGTCCACAGCGCGGTCACCGTCAACCACCCCGAACATCGGGGTTATATATATTTTTACCCCTTTTGCACCCTTAAATCGTGTTACGCGCTTACACTTCCGAGCTTCGGTGCACTCGCCATTTTTCCTATCTTTACTATACATAAGATTCCACACATATATAGGTATATCCAGACCACATTTATTTCGATTTCGCCGTGGTTATATAAATATATGTGTGTGTGTATACATATATAATGCACGGTCAGGCTAATTGGCCGCGTGATTCGCGTTAACACTTTTTCACGTCAGCCGGAGAGCGATTAGCTTCGACCCTTCTGTGCTTCATTCTCATACTGGTATTTAATTGCAGCACACGATCTTGGATATACTACAACTTTATACCCCCCCCTCTTTTCTCCTATTCACGTATATATAAATAAATCAAGGATTTTTTTACAGCTTTGAGAAGAATGAAACCCGAGAGCTTATTTGCAGAGGGTTTTCTTTTTGTCGAAGATATTCATATTCTAAGATTCAAAAGTGATTGAAAATAAACACGTATTTCTTTTTGTAAAACGATTTACATTCCAAGTGGCATTGAATCCGAAGACTCTCTCGTCATAAGATTCCAATAATACATGCACGAGGGTGGTTTCTCCTACACTATTTTCTTCTTTTTCTTCTTCGTTTTTTTTTTTTCGGGGAGTTTGAGCTTCGAGAATGCGGAATTCGATATTACAACATTATTCAATACACGGTATGCGGCCCAAACTTTATATGCCGTACGTCGACATATCTCGTCTTATTCTTATTTCCATACACTGCGGTTTTCTTTATACCAACAAAATATCCTCACATTTTTACTGACTGACTGTGAAACGTATATATATACACGTCTGTCGTCGTTTGGCAAAACTTTCAACCGCTTTTGTATCCACGTGTCTCATGAACGGTTTTTCAACTGTACACCAGTCACATATAGGGAATCATGTCATCACAAAATCCTGGGATCTCTTCCAATGAAACGTTTTTTTTTCTCTCCTCCCGCAAACTTCGTTCCTTCCGACTTATATGGGGTGTCCTATTTTTCATGTTCCTGTGAATCGCATCATTTTATCACAACTTAGTTGGCTCAATTTTAATTTTATTCGACAACTTTGTGTCTTCAACGTTATTAAAGATGGTGGATTAATTAAAAAAATATTCATCAATCGCAATCTTGGCTAAAAAATTTCGTACGATTAGTTAAAAATTGAACACCCTATATGTATACGTATACAGAACTTTCTTTCTCTATCTCCTGATAATAAAAGTCTGACAGTTGGTTTGAATTCTTCTCTTTTCCGGTATGCGAATGCACACCACTGTAAAGCTTATTCATATTTATTCCCCGATTTCGAGTAATGCCAAAGTGCCGAAGAAAAAAGAGAGAGAGAGAGAGAGAGAGAGAGAGAGGGAGGAAAAGAGAGAGAGAGTGCGACAAAGTTTTGGAAATTGAGATGAGAGTTTATCGTAAAATTGGATGCTGCAGAAGAGATGAACAAGTTCGCGTATCTCGAGCTGTTCCTCGTATTTTCATCCCTGATCGAAACTTCGATGTTTCATTCGCAGAGAAACAAAGAGAGGGAGAGGGTTCGAGGGTGAATGATTTTTTTTTCCACAACGAGAGTGAGAAGAGAGGGGGATGCTGGAATATCTTCGGGGAGTAGCGGAGACGGTAAATCAAAGACGAGCACGTTAAATTATTGACTGGGATCAAATTAAAAAAGAAAACGTTGTGAAGGTGAGCATGTATATGCGAAGGGTGGCTGGGAAAACTTCTTTATTCGTCTCTGTATTGGAATAAGGTACTTGCTCTACCTCGACACATACACAGCAGTATTTCCCCTATCAATTTCCCCAGACTCTACCCCCACGCGATTCCCCTAAAAAGTCGAATATCTTCACGTTTTTTTTTTTATTTTTTTATTCTGGAGTTTCCAATTCGCCTCGTCATATTATAAAATATTGACGTGTATAGCCCTTCCCCTTTTGCAGCTCGTTTGCGAGCCGCATAGATACCCGAGGTGACACAGTGCCGCTTCAACTGCTCGCGGGGGATGAAAATCAAGAGAGAAAGAGAGATATGAGAATAAAATGGAGAGAGGAGAGAGGGAGAAGAAAAGAGAGAGAGAGAGAGAGCATCGAGAGATCGAGGGAATAAGGAGAAAGTGCTTTAATAATGCAACCCTCGATTTTCGAGTTTTCTCGAATTTCAACTCCGCATCCCCTTCTGCTTACATATATATATATAACGCACCTTTCTACCCCTTCTCGATTTTGAACTTCAATAGCTGCTCCTCCCCCCGCAAACTTAGATATCGTTGTATCCGCAGTGGAACAAGACTTTCTTCGACATTTCACGAAAATGCCCAAAGGGACTTTGATTATTTACGCCCGTCCATATAGATTCAGAGTTATTTGTAGTTAAGGGATAATAAAATAACGGAAGAAAAAAAACCTCGAGAGTTTATAATCGCGTGGGTCAAAAGCTCCCAAGATGCACTTTACGATCGAACAATTTTTTATTGAAATTGCTTATACTCGATATAAAAAAAAATTGATGTGTCTTTCAATACATTGAAGGTTTATAAAAGTATTATTTCGATAATATACACATATTTCAAAGCATTTTTATTCGATCTTCGATACAATTGTTGTATAATATGTGAACGACAGGCTAGATTATATTATAGATGTATAACGATGAGGAGAAGAGCTCGGTTCTCTTCCAGGTTAAAGCCTCACGGTCTGCTTGGCCAAAAACACTCGGCCATGGAGACCGCGACTGTAGTAGAGATTGAACGAGATGAGAGAAAGAGAAGGAGGAAGAGAAAGATAGAGAGAGAGAGAGAGCGGGCTGGTCCACGTCGGCTGATTTCGATTGAATAATTTATGTTTCATTACGGGGAGCACGGGCTTATAAGCGCCTTCCTCCGAACGTCCGCTATATTCGGTACATTTAGAAAGCGCCTGTGCACACACAGTCACCCCATCACGGCATTCTCAATCTGACGGGGTGAACGTCGAGAGCTACCGTCGCTTTTACCCACCCACACACTTATGCATCTGTGTGTCCGCATACACGTATATTTTATACCTTTGCAAAGCTTATACTATATTCCATGCATTTATGTGTGTGTGTGTGTGTGTGTGTGTATGGACGAGAGACTCGCGGTATTTCCTATAGTCCTCATTCAACCCGAGTGAAAAGAATTTTGTATCGAGGGTATTGAAGGGTTCCCGACCGGCCGATACCGCCGAGAGCATTCGCGAGAGAGAGCACAACCCCTTTGAAATGTCCTCACCGTCTCACCGGCACCACCGAATCTATATATAAATCATCCCCCAGCCATATTTTTTTTACCGCTGCGCTGCAATCTTTCTCTTTTTTATACAGCTCTCACGTTACAAATACACCATTTTTTTTTGTTACCCTCGTTTCGCGGCTAGTGGTCTAGAAAATTCATTGAAAAATATACATCGTCTTCTAAGCTGAAGAATTTTTTCAATTTTTTTTTCTTTTTTTTTTTCCAGTTATGATATTACGAGTCTTGCTAACGTTTGGAATTATTTATTATTTATTTGTTTATCTTTACGTAGAATCATCTCGTCTTTTATACAAATTTATAGACATAGAGAGAAAAAAGTTTCTTAGAAATTACCCTTGAAATCATGGCAACTGTGAGATATCGTGTCGTTTGAAGAGAATTCGCGATACTTTCTCGAATTTTTAAATATCTTAAGTCGACAATAATATTTATGATGTTGCCACAAAATATCCACGGATTATCGTACAAACATTGTAATTTTTTTCAAGATTTTAACTATATAGGATTTCATTGAAAATTCTCTCTCAGTGTATGCTCAATAAAATAATACAATACTCGTCATTGTAGAATAAAGTGGAAAACAATGGCGATGAAGAACATCGGAGGTCAATATCACGCGATATAATTAATAATAAATACAGTGTCCAACGTTGCCCATAGCGATTATAGTTTCACGTTGCGGCGAAAGACAAAAGGAGCTTTCTAAATAGATACGCAAGATAGCCCCAGAGCCCAGTCGAGTTTATAGAGCGAGTAGTATACGAACCCTCGTTTCGTACTTTATGCTCTTCGTCTATCGTTCGATCACCCCGGGACCGAGCGACAGCTGGTTGTTAAAGGCGCGTGCACACACCGGCACGCTACTTAATTGGCCTCTCCGCTGGCCCTCGTCCGTTCACCAAGACACAACGTAAATATATTAACGATATAGAGGAAACAGAGTGAAACAGAGGGTCAATGAATGCGAGGAAAAGAGATGAACTTTCGTTTGAGAAAAAATCTGTAAAATTGTCTGTGTCTCTTTAATAACTTGATCAATTCAATCATTCACTGGCTAGAGACTGTGGAGAATGCCAAGTGTCGCTCTACTGCCATAATCTCACCGAAAAAAAAACAAGTTCTATCGATTTTATAATTGAAAAAATTGATGGAAAAAATGAAAAAAAAATGAATTTTAGGTTTTTATTGTGGAAATAATGAGAGTAATTATCATATCGATATGATTACTCTATCGATTAAACATTATTAAGATTACGGCAGTATAAAATCTTGCTCAGTTAAATTATTATTTTTTCAAAATAGTTTATTATTACATAACTGTATAATTATTTTAATCAATTCAATAATTATTCGATTGTTAGAGACTGTGGAGAATTCCAAGTGTCGCTCTACTGCCATAATCTCAGCGAAAAAAAACAAGTTCTATCGATTAAAATTGATAAAAAAAATGAACAAAAACAGACATTTTAGTTTTTTTTATTGTGGAAATAATAAGAGTAATTATCACATCGATGATTACTCGATCGGTCAAACATAATTAGAATTACGTCAATATAAAATCTTGCTCAGTTAAATTACTATTTATTTCAAAATAATTTACCATTACATCACTGTATAATTATTTAAAATATGAGTTTCAATATGACCTATCTCCGGTTTCGAAATTTTCGAGTGTCAAACTGTCCCCCTAACTCCATTATCCTTCTCATTTGTTTATACGAAATATCTCACATTGTCGGCTTTTCACCCTTGTAAATGCAAATTTTATTAATAACGACTTACTCGTATATTCTTCTATGAGAAAATATATTGTATATGTATGTTTGAGAAAGCGAAAGAAAGAAAAAGAAAATATATATATTTCGCACCGCAGTACGGGGTAATCGCGTGCTCACGAGTCACGCAGGTTTTGCCCACGCACGCGTTCAATGTGTTTTCGTTGTAGCATTATATCGTGTGCTCTCTCGTATGTGTCTATGTATAAGAAATATATGTATACTAACCATATAGTGTTATGTATCTACGAGATGGGGTTCAAAAGGTGGATGAACGTCTCACACAGCTCGACCACACGAAGGGTCGAAGCCGAAGAGCCGTTTCCTCCACCTCCAGAACTTTTGCCTCGTTCCATAGTATCACACAGATTGATTAGCTCCTTGTATCTTTGATCACACGATGCCTGACACACGCTTTATCGTCTTGGCATTGATAATACTTGATTAATCGTGTGCCCACGACGTGAATATTAATCGTACAATATATATATGTACATCGTCGTTGGGGTGGCGGCCAGAGAGATTGGCAACGAGAAAGTTTCGTGCGAGGGAACCAAAGTCGTGTCAGAAGTTAATTTAAAAAAAAATAAAACAAAATTTGCGTCGGGAGATAAATATTCGCGAACAAATCGAGAGCGAATAAAATTTATTGGAATTGGTATTAAACGAAGACTGATGGGCGTTTTTGTTAAACGCGAGCTAAAATTTTTGGAGGAAACATTTCGAGCATCGTACAATTTTCTCATCGTCCTCAGAGACGAAACGAATGCGAATCCTTATGCGGGTTTCTCTCTCTCTACCTCGAATCAGGACTTGCCTCGTCCTTTCGGCATTTCCTTCTCGCCAGCGCGAATCTTCCTTGTTTCGTTTCAAGTCCGCCGTAATCTTGTGCGAACCGCCGACCTGCCGAGATTCCCTCACGAGTTTCGCAACCCCCTGAAACTTTGATATTTTCTTCGAACCCGCCGTGTGCGGGTTTCTCGAGCTCGCTTTTCGTTCAAGCCGAGGGACAGTTCATGTCCCTGTACTTCTGGGACTTTGTACACGAAGAACCCAACAAGTCTAGCGTTAGCCTCGGGATTTAGGGGTTGTCGGTGGGGCATGTCACTCGACATACCATAGATTCTCGTGTGCGTTTTCTCTCATCCGTTTTCTCGGCTATCCATCCGCTCTATATCTTTACCCTTCGTTTCGCCTTGTCCCGCATATAGTGAGTCTTCCTATAATCGGCGGACAAGTTACGCAAAAGTTAATCAATCGATCCACGAAGTAACGACCCCGTGAGAATTGATCGCGCGGGAACTGAGCATCTGCGATTTCACCGCATTGTTACTCCCTCCACGATGTTCGTGCAACGTTTTCTCGATCGGCCGGTCCTTCGTATTTGATTGTTTAATTAGTAAGATGACCTCATCGCGTTCCCTAGGGTGTGCGTGGACGTGGAGGGAAGATGTTGTAAGGTTGTCTCAAACGAGAAAAGAGAGACAGAGAGAGAGAGAGAGAGAGAGCTATATTGAGTTTCCGCAATAGGATAAAGACGAAGGATTGCCCGATTGTCGTTGAGGGAATAAAACGGACGCGGATCGCTCACGATACAGAGAATTGGATAGTGAAATTCCAGCAGGCTGTAGAGAATGGTGAGATACTTTGGAGTGGCGAGCGAGGAACTCTATCTGAGACGACCGGAAAGACGGAAGGACACGAAGGGATATGAATTCCCTCTCTCTCTCTCTCTCTCTCTCTTCCTTTATCTCCCTTTCTTTATCGCTCTTGTTCAACACAAATATACAGCATTTGCAGGACGATCTGTACTCGCGAGATCTCAAGAAAGGGAATATGCGGTGGTTGGGTCTACATGAGATCTCTCGGTTCCTTATACGAGATAGAGAGGGAGGAAACTGTGGGGAATGCGCGAGGGGATGAGAGAAGCCGAAGAACCGAACATATAGCTGCCGTTGTAGCTTGAGAAACTAGAAAGGAGAAGATGGAAGCTGGGCAAGCAGGCTGAATTTCTGGTGTATAGGGGTATTAATCCCTACCCTCAATTACCCTTTGTCTTGGGCACAGCTTGGTCCACTTGTTAAGACACCGCCACTGTTTGTCTTGAGTGAGAGGGAGCCGGGAGACGCGGAAGGGTGAAAAAGGGGGAGGGTTGAAGGGGCGCGTGGTTGGCAGGTTTGGTACTCTCTGTGCAGAAGGTACAGGAGGCGGCAGGAAAAGGGGTGGCTCGGAGGGACAAGACTTTGCAGCGCAAGGCGGTCGCACATAGCCAACGTTGTTTCTCGTCCGGGGGTGCTTTACATATACGTCTGTAAACCGGAGACGAACTGCTACGGGCGGACTACTGATCGTTGTGGTCTCTGTCTCTCGATCTTCACTTCCTTCATGCCTCATGTTCCCCGATCCCTTTGCTCGCCAAATTTCAAGCCCTTTCGGGGCTATAGACCACCACCCGTCTCTCGTGTCTTACCATCCGGTTTACACCTAATTTCGGTTGTTGTCGAAGTGACAGTTTCATCTGTTCTAACCCCGGCTGACTGAGCTCTCACGTCATCGCTCGAAGCTCAATTACGATCGAAAGCGATTCTCACTCTTCCATATGTTGATTTTTTGTATTATTATTGCTGATTTGTTTTCAATGGAATTTTTTTTACGATTGTACGATACAGTAGGTAAATTTATTCTCTTTGTCACGAAATAACTGTCCATAATTATATAATAAAACATTGAGGATTTATGTAGCCTCAAGGATTTATTATCTCACCAAAGATCTCTCTCTCTCTCTAGTTATGAAAGTCAGTTTGTTCTCCGAGGGCCTCTGTTATATTATATTCTTTGAGTTTATATTTATATATATATATGTAAGATCTCGAGTGACGAAAGGTCGTGAGAAAGAGAGAAACGAGAGACGTAAAAACATATACGTATACGAAGACAGGGTTGAAGGCGAAGAGAAAGAAGCGAGAGGGATGGAGGTATCACGGAAAATCTCGTGTAAACATTTGCAATGGATTTGCGAGCTATTCAAACGGTTAAATTCTCTTAAGAATTTGGTTTGTACTGGGGGTAGTGCGCCACACCAGTACCACTACCCCGTCTCTCTTTCCCTTATACTTGGACGTTCTTCTATATATTTTCCTTTTCTTAACCCTCCAACAAGACGTCGCGCGCGGTATGATAGAGTGAGAGAGTAGATTCTCTTTTACCCTCTCTCCCATACTCTCGCGGGCGGACTTCCACCCTTTGTGTTTCTAACAATTGATATTCTTCGGCTGTGCAAAGAAACAGATTTCACCCCTCGTCGATGTTGAACAAATAATACCCGCGTGGAATGGGAACGGGGAAACTGACACAATCGGGTTGGCAAATCCGTGGAAAATCGGCTCTCTTTCCACCCCTTTTTCTTCATCGTTACTCCTTGCCAGTTTTTAGTTCCCCCCCCTCTCTTCTTCGACGATTCCCCTGGCCTTAAACCGCTCGAGTGGCCTGGGCAGGGGTTATGGCGTTTCTCGATCAGACACAGTCGCAAATTTTTCGGTTATGCCTACACCGAGGGACTGCGAAAGATTCGTTCCTGGCACACGATTTCTATTTTACATTTATATATATATATGTGTGTGTGTATGTGTATATATACATATTAATTTCCACGACTTTTGGTGAAACTTTTGCCAACGTCGTTTATTCGTCAGAATATGGTATTTTATAGCGCCAACACCGGTTAATACCGCATTAACGGGAGAGTACCTCACCCTCACACCCTTCCATATGGACACAAAGTTGAAGGGGGGGGGGGCGAGAGTGGGGGGTCAGCCGGTCTGCACTACTTCATATATGTATATATATATATGAACGTTTTATACGGGTGTACAATTCGCACGAAAAAGTATAATATGGCTTATTTGCGTGCCAGTACAGCAACGAGACCGGGGCACAACCGAAAGTTATCGCTCGCTTCGTTCTCCGTTGCATGTTTCACCCATTAATAATTGCTTCGCAACTGATTTTATTTTATTTTCAAACCTGGTGCAAATCTCACCACGATAGATGGGGGAGGGGAGAGGAGGGCTCTTTCTCTTCCCCATCCTGCCCTCTCTGTCGTGCAACGTTTTCTCACAACGAAAATATGAATTTACAATAGCTATCGGCACGCGTTTCAACTTCTTTGCCCTCAATATCTTCACTTTTTTAACATGCAATTTTTTTTCGCTCCATGCACTTTGTTCTGATTGCGAAACTACGAAATGTTATTCTCTCTTTTTTTTTTAATGAAAATTATGATTAATTGTACCAACTTGAATGGGAATTTTCCCGAGTGTATAATTGTAGGTGAAATTCCCACCGGTTTGAGATATATTCACCTGTTAACGTTTCCCTGGTCTTCCCTTGCATTGTAAGTTTTCGGAGAGACAAGATTTGGTGCTGGCCTCTCATAGCTTACGAGAGCTTGCGGCTGGACCTCACAAATATGTAATTCGAACGTGTACGATACCGTCTCGTATCGCATCCGCGATATAACTTCTCGAACCCTCGAGCTTCCTTCTCCGAAAGCCACTAAATGCGGGATTCATGCAGCTTTCCGTCCTCGATTTAGCTGTCTTGTCGGCGCTCTCAACTAGCTCCACGCTTCTCCATTCCATTCAGAATTATTCAGTCAAAATTTATATCTCAATTCTTTTGTAATCTATCGTTGATACTCTTATATCTTTGGATGGAAATTCGACAGACCAAATCGATTTTATTCGGATGGAACTTCATTCATCTGACATTAAAACATTCGTCAACTTTGATAGGCTTTTGTTTGTTTGAATGTCGAAATTGTTTTATAATGAAAAGTCAAAGTTTTGTACTTTTTGGAATAATAAATATTTTATTTTTTGAAATAAGAAGAAAGGCTGAGGCTAATCGTCCGGATATCGTATGAATAAGGTTGTATTATTCATTTGGATTATATATAGCCTAAAAACGTCATTATCTTACAAAGTTGTATCACCAAACGAGTATCATATCCATAAATATTGGTACAAATATTAATATATATTTATAGCTGTTGCTGCTCGTTGAGAACTAGGAAGAATACGCGTAAATTTATGTGTTTAAAAATTTATTAAAATTCATTGCAATGAGTAATGACAATAACGTATTTAGACTAATCATTTGTAATTATTCGTATAGATAACAAAATTAACTGGAGACTAGTAACGTATTCGAACGAGTAATTTATAATTATTTAATTTGTATTATAATTTGTAATTAATAATTATTATAGAGTCAACTAGAACCTATCCAGAAGAATAATTTATAATTATTCTTACAGAAAAGTCATTATTGATAACCTGTCAATATAATTTAACTGGCAAATCATTTATATTGATTATCATTTGTAAAGCAGGAAAATTTGAGAAAATAGATTCTCGTTCGATATAATAAAATATTTACAACGCTCATTTATTGACGCATGATAACAAATGAGATCAACGGAGATAACGTTTATCTTTGTAGCAAATGCAAACATTAAAAAATTGAAAAAAAATTTTTTTAATCGCCGGGTTCGGAATTTAGATACTTTGAGTTAATATCCCAATATAATATTTTTTTTAACGTACGACTTTCAAAAAAAAGAGAAACGCTATTAATTACATTTTAATATTATAAAAATATAAAAATTACGAATATCTTCTTGTGACGCCAAAAAAAATATGTTACGAGGGACGAGGGTGGTGAAAACACATCGTGAACATGTCTCGGGGGGGCTGCATGCCGTTTGGAAAGTTTCGCTGATCGGCGGATAGCGTGATGGCATCACCTTTCGATAAGCCCGAAGATAGATAGGTGCGCCTCGATTATATCTAGTCCTGTGCTGTGTAAGAACAAGGCATTCTCGATTGTGTACTAGACGTTCGTTTGTGTGTGTGAGTTTGGGGCGTAGGATAAAAAAAAAATACTGGAGGCCCCTCGCGTCCTCGCATCATCTTACGTATTGGGCCGCGTGACGCTGAAAGAAAACGAACGTTAATCTTACTCTTCGTTTCGATTTTGCTCCCCATCCCCATAAAGCGATCCTGGGAAATTCTCTATCCGGCACAATCAGCCCAGATCAGGTCGGTTGTTCTCTTGCACGATATTATATTCGAGAAAGACGTTTTTTTTTCTTCTTCTCTTTTTTTTTTTATATTTCGCGTGTTACGATCGTGCAACAAGGCAGAATTGTGCCTCGAACTCTCTTTCTTACAACTGGAGGTTGTGTACGAGAACCTGAGGGTTGAAGGGGAGGGATGAAGGGGGAGGTTTGGTCGTGGAGAGACGAGAAACCGAGAGCCGTTTATATCCGGCTGATAATTACGTGTTACCCGAAGAAATATTCCTTGTTCGCAAAAGTATTGCAATATTCGCGTCACGATACAGTTATTATCGACATGAACTTAACTTTCTCGCATATTATGACGAAACGAGCACATAAGCTGGAGTCTTACTCGGTTTTTCGCAGACCAATATCCAAATGTATATTATATAGAGTTATTTAACATTTTATGCTTTAAATCTATGTGTGGTAAGGTTGCATTTGTCTATTCTGAATATTTGATAACTTTTTTTCTCTCTCTCTCTCTCTCTCTCTATCTCTTCTTATACATATAATGCATATTTATATATTAATATGGTAAATACGAAGCACAATTTAAGTTTCGTGAGTTGTGAACTCGCTGGGAAGAATTCAAAAGGCAAAAAAAGTAACGAGATATGCAAAAATCCGAAGTAACGCGACTGATTTATCCGGAGTAGAACCGAAAGGTTCTCAAAAAATCTCCGCAGAGGAACGTCGACAATGATAATTACCGGTATATTATTTAATTATTGAAAAATGCGGCATAATGATTCATGAAGGAATGAACCGCAGTATAAAATGGCTGGTTAATATAAATGTATATATTATATATATGCGAGTTGAGATTGAGGTGCGAATTCTTCGAATAATTCATGAAGCCTTCATGCCGAAGAAATCATCTATCGTGTCAGAAATGGGCGAGCTTCATGTGCGGGTTGCATTCACTGTCGAAGGCCTCGAAGTCTTCTCCAACGGCTTTTAACTCTTCCTTCTCCTTCCCTTTCCCCGCTACCCCTTTCCTATTTTGAAATTCAATTCCATCCGCGTGAAATTGAACGGAATGGACCACGGTACGTATAAGTCTCATTCACTCCTTCTCGTGGTTACTGGAATTCAAAATACGTTTATATGTGTGTCGATGTGTCGATGTGTCGATGTGTGTGTGTGTGTGTGTCTTTATAGTTACTCTACGATGAGTAAATGCGAATGAATGCGAGCTTGCGGGGAAACAGCGAGAACGAGAGCGTACGAAAGCAATGTGCAACCCCGCGTTTTCCACCCCCCCTCTACCAAATGCCGGGGACTAATAATCATAACCCATTATCACCCAGCTAAGTGTGCCTCCGATCGAGGATTCGCAAGTAGAAGAAGCCCGAAAGGGATCGACGGGAGTGTATATATGTATACTATAGCGAAGGGAGAAAACAGATTGAGTAAATTTATGCCTCGCGCTGGCTCAACTGTGAAATAATGTATTTATACTGCGATTCATCCGAAAATTTATTCATTCGGATGATCGAAGAAACATTTTTCAATAACATAAAATTCAATAATTTTCTTTCGTTTCTTCTAACATTTTTAATTGAAAAAAAAAATCAATTCCTCTATGGAATATTTAATGAAATATTCAGTGGTTTTTTTTAATTTCATCATTTGATAGAAATATTTGAGGGTAGAGTCCAACGTGAAAAAAACTTTTTTAATAACGTGAAATATCATCGAGTTTTTTGGTCGGGAGCTCAAACACTCGTTGTAAGAAACAAACACATTTTTTTAATCAGAGATTTTTTGATTATATTAAATATATTTTTTTTTTTCAAACGAGGAAAAAAGAGAGAGAGAGAGAGCTTACAGTGTTAGCTTTGTATAAATCATATGTATAATGAGGATACAATATTAATTATCATGAAACTGGTAAAAAGCTCCGAGAGTGATTTCAAGTCCATTCGGTGGCGCCCCTCGGTGGTGAATGTTAAAGGTTCGCGGCGGATATCGTATAGGGGATGAAATTTTCGTAGTCACGTTGTGTGCACGCTTCTCGCGCGCGACTCGTAGACAAAAGTGGTGGGGGTTTAAGGCGGCGCGATGTAATTGGTAGTGGTGGTGGTGGCGGTGGTAGGGCCGGTGGTAGGGATTGCCTCTCCTGAGGGTGAGATGAATAAGAACGAAGAATGAAATGGGAGTATCGGAGCTGGATGGTCACACCATCACCGCTGTACCAGCAGCATCCCCTCGCCACCTCCTTCGGTCTTTTGGCCTCTTCGCCTCCGCAGCCTCCCTTAAACCACTACGGTATTTCGGGATCGAAGTCGGGTTAGGTGGAGGGGCAGGGGAAAGCCACAGGAAAACGAGTATAGAGAGCGAGCACACTTTGCGATACGACGTCGAATGACTAATACGTTGAAACAATAGGCTGGCTGTCGTCGAGCGGCGGGCGCGACGCTCGATGCGCGACGATAGTACGAAAGGGTGCAATAGAGGGTGGGAATGTGGGTAGCCTGAAGCACCCATGCCAGAATCGTGAGAGAAAGACGTGGGGGCAAAGTGGTGGAAAGGGAAGTGAAGGAGGAGGAGGAGGAGGAGGAAGGAGAGAGGAAGGGAAACGCCAATGCACCACTCGAGCGTTTCTATATCCGTTTTACCTTCGGGTTTTCTACCTCCTTCACTTCTCATTCCTCCTCCTCCTCCTTCTCCTCCGCTTCTGCTCTCCATACATATGATATAAGCGAATACGAATTGTAATATACGAATGTATGCGCACAATGTTCCTATATATATAGAAACCACGGTCCGAGCAGCTTTTATCGCACAGAGATTATACCATTTTATATATCTCGAATATACCCTTATGCCTCCCTCTTATACTATATAGGCTCTTATATATATATACACTCATGAAAAAAATGCATATATTGCTTCTATACCCAAGCGAAATACAATGTGTGGGCGCAAAAAAGTTAGACACGCGAACATCGATTCCTGACAGAACGAGGTAATTTTTTTTTCTTTCTCTTTCACTCGGGGATGAAATTTAGCTTCTGCGGTTTTTCAATTCAACACTCGATTATTGAAACTTTTTATATCTTTCTCTCTTTTTTTCCCAATAAACTCTCGTACAATTATTTGTTCATCCGTGACACTGACAAATTTATCGTTTTTCTTCGAGCCTATATGATATTTTAGTAACAGAGGCGCTCGCACGTAACGTGTATATAATAGACATACAACTATGTATATTCCATCTCTCTGGCATCGTATCAGAGAAGAGAACGAAAGAGAGTAGGAGCTGGCCCTCGTCAAAGTTCAAAGTCCGGCTGGATTATACAGTGTATATATATGTACATCAACGCACAAATACACACACACATACACACACACACGGTTACACGTAACCCATGGTACGAAGCATTGAAATAAGTGGAATGAGGTTGGACGAGAGTTCGGTCACGTTGTCCAGAGGTTGGGAGAAGTATGAAGAAAAGGGGCTGGGGGGAGGAAAGGGGGTGGGAGGGGTGTAGGGGCTCGAGACGCGAAAGGGGTTACCGGACACCCACGCCAATCCCAACCAGCGTCGCTGATTGCTTCTCTTTCCTCCCTGCCTTAAAATTGACGTCATATTCGTTATCCTTTCGACCCTTCTTCCTCCGCGCGCGCATCATCCCCCTTCAAAAACCCCCTCCCCCAACTTTCAACCCTTTCTCTTCACACTCACATGTGTCTCTCGTTCTTCCTTTTGCTCTTTCTATCCTGGACGCGTCTCCAGCGATACGGGCTTGACTTTAGACCGCTCACATACACATACACATAATCGCGATGTTTATGTATGTGAGTCAAAGTACATATATGTATATTATATATATATGCTTTGGGTAGATATTTAATATTTTACGTAGTTTGTCTCTCATTCTCCCTGACGATGCTCATGCTCCCGCTCGTCCTGTTGTATATCGCCCTGCTCTCTTTGACTCTCACTTCCATTTGCCTGCTCAGAATATTTATATATATATAGTATATACACATATAGTATATATGTATTTTATTACGCAAACACGACCACACCCTATTCGATATATCGTTTTTTGTGACTACGTTTTCACGCGTTCAATGGAAAAATTGAATCGATTTATTTGTGACAGATTTCACAAATTTACGATTTCAACAATTTTTCATGAGGTTTTTTATTTTATGATCTTCTATGCATGATCTTAACGCTGTACAATTATCGAGAAAAACAAATTTTACCTCACTCGATGCAAATCGAATAAATGAATCAGT
This sequence comes from Mesochorus sp. PSUC_FEM 10030011, assembly GCA_018906735.1. Lineage (NCBI taxonomy): Eukaryota > Metazoa > Arthropoda > Insecta > Hymenoptera > Ichneumonidae > Mesochorus > Mesochorus sp. PSUC_FEM 10030011. The sequence goes on along the minus strand of JABMBV010084074.1, from coordinate 3,546 downwards.
ATAAAAATGGAGATAAAAGATCAACAACGATGGCTGAAAGAAAGAATGATGGAAAAGGAAAAAAATATGCAACGTGTACGTATAGATGTGTATATAGGGATGGTGACCGGGGCGTCTCATCCTCACCGAAAGAGCTTTCATATCCCGAGAGAGCTTCCATTACTAATCCATGCAAAAACCGGAATATCTTTATCCCTTCGCGTTCACCATTCCTGCTCGCGGTTCCTGGGGACGTATTTCCGGAATAAACTCTCTCTCTCTCTCTCTCTTTCTCTCTCTCCTCTATTTCTCTCTCTTTTCCTGCCTCTCTCTCGAGTTTCGTTATATACGCTCGCATTCGCCGTTACCGTATCTTCCTCCCTCAGCCTCGATCACCATGAGAAGTCTCTCGTACTCGTTTCCACCCTCTTTTCTTCACACACACCCTTGAAGATATTGTGGCCAACCTCTCGAATTTTCCATTATCGAGTTTTATTATATATAACGACACCGATAGGACAAAAGGTTTACCTGAACAAAAATATATAAGCATACACATTTTCTAAATATTAATTCGAGACAAATACGAGTCAATGAAAGATTAAAAAAATCATTCGATCAACTTTTTTTTCACGTGTGAGAAGAAAATTCTGAAGACCCTTAAAAAGCTCCTGTGAAAAGTGGTATATACGTTCGAAGCGTGGAGATGCGGAGCTGGAAGAAGGGCTGGAAAGGAGGAGGCAAGGGCATATATATACATATATACGAATATGAGAATTAAAGCCGTCGAAGGAATTAAAGCGTATAAACCGTGGCAGAGCTCTTGGTTCTCTATGATGGAGAGAAAAAGAGAGAGAGAGAGAGAGCACTGATCTCTCGCCCCTCATCTCTCGTGGTCTCCGAGCGGTTCATCCATTCGTATACGTTGGCTCGAGAACGCCATAGAAAGAGGAAGACACACACGAAAAGAAGGATGAAAAAAAAAGTAAAGAAAAAAAATGCGATCCGAGCGTGTGTATATGTGTGTCCACATATATATGATTTTTTTTTCCTTTCTCATGTGCTCTCTCGTATCTTTATCTGTGCAAAATGTACACGTAAAAGTGTACATGGGCGCATGTATGGGATATCTTCCTCTTATACCGCATATATACGCAGTAGCACAAGCTTGAATATCGAGGATCGGATCTGCTTCCCGGGCCGCCTCGACTTTCTCACTCACGATTTTCTCTTTCGCTCTCCGCATGATCCCTCGCGGGCAATCCTCCTTCCACATCCGATTTCAACTCTACCGTGGTTACACCACGACTATCATTCTCCTGGCTCGCCCTCCTGTACGCAGCCAACTCATATACATAAACACACACACACACACATATAAAGTGGACTTGAACGTGGTCATACTTTTCAGCCATAAGTCGAGAATGTCCGACGAGAAAACCAGCAACGAATGAGATAGAGAAAGAGAGAAAAAAAGAGAGATAGAGAGAGAGAGAGAGAGAGATTTTTCCTCCATCTTTTTCTCGTTCTATATATTCTCTGGTAACCAAAGTATAGACACACACACATAGAGAGTTTCGCATCGAATCCTCTTCCGCAGACTTGTATATACGTTCGCGACGCTCCTGCGCTCCCTTCCTGCGGCTTCTCGTATCTCATTAAGCTGCCCAGCTCCGATAATTTCTTTCTCCTAAAGCCCAACGGCAGCCATTTTTTTTGTATTTTTTCATCCACTGTATATATGTGTGTCGACGATATTTGGAAGGTACTTTTAGGTAACTCGCACATCCATCCTCCCCTTCGTGTTTCCCAGTCAGAATCGACCTCTGTCTCTCGCGTTTCGATATACGGGAGCTTTTCCTTTCCAAAAGTCCACCCACGAGGACCAACGTCGAGCATTGATTATTCCACCGGTCAACCCTTCTCGTACTTATATTATTCCGACTGCTCCTTTTTTACTGTATTCGTTCGTTATTTTTTCTGCTAACGTCTTTCGTTCCTCCCACCCAAACTTTTTTTTTTTTTTTTGATAGTTCGAGACGAACGACGGAAAATTTATCGTTCGGTTTTAGAAAATGTAACCGCTGTTCTCACCGTTGTTAAACCTCGCCGTTAATCTTCGCATCGCGCGATGATAAGTTAGTTCCGCGTACTCTTGATCTCTATGGTTATGTGCATTATATTTCTGTGGTACGAGTGCGGGCACACGCGTGTTCTGGAACGTTTGCGGAAACAGATCGTTCCAAAGAGAAAGAGAGAGTGAGAGAGAGAGAAATTTGATTTTAGCTGCGTCACCCTCAATGATAGTTGGGTTCCCTTTCCCCATGCAGTTGTGTGGAGGGGCGACCGGTTGCAAACCGCATCGCGAGGATACTGGACATAGGATAGGCGCAGATATATATATATATATAGATAGAAGGGACTATATGACCATCGCGTATGACGCGCGATCATTATACTCGATTTCTAGCAATTGATAAGGCTCAGATCGTAGGATTTTACCAGTCGGTTGAGCCCTTTTGTTTGCCATTCCTCGATATAACACATATATATACGCATATAATCTATAATAATCATATACAAACGTGTATATAACATGTGCTGGTCCATGCAATAGGTTTCTCTCGCGACGAGACGTACGTCACAGGTCAGCACTACCGCGCGTATATAGTTGGCTCAGCCCTCTCGTCCCGCGAGTTTGCTCGCGTTACCAACTATGCATCTCTATATCAATCACTTTGGATCGCAGGGAAATCTATCCTCTTCTCTCTCCCTCTCTCTCTCACTCTCTCTTTCTCTCTCTCTCTCTATCTGCTTATCCTTCTCCCATAACTTGCCACATCCTCGCACTCGTCTCTTCATTCCCGATTCTCTCGTGTGTCCTTCGTCATACTGCATGTGGTACGTTACTATCAACCCTCTCTCTCTCGTTCTCTGTATTTCTCTTTCTCTCTCTGTGCGTAATGCTTCGCTACCCTGATGTCCTTCGACCCTTCGTATACGCTATCCGCGGACACCGCGCGACCGCAAACATTGTATACTAGAATAAATGTCGAATGCTACTTAAGCCTAAAGGGCCTAACGTCGCGCGATTTGGCACTCGGAACTTGTGCGGTTTACGACCATTTGTTCGTAACAACCATCGACGCGCACAGCAGCGGCAGCAGCAGCAGCGGCCTTGTTGCAGCAGCCGCTCAACTTGACACGCACAGTGTTTCTCTATACAGGAAAGTCACTGGAACGTCCGTTTCTGCGATCCACATATACGCGAAACACACAAATTTCGTGGCGTTCGAGCGGATAAACCGAGCGTTAAGCGCCATATACAACTCGGCCGTGCTTTCGTGATTCTGTGTCAAGGACTTTCGTACCCCAATTCTCCGATTGTTATTGTTGTAACATTTATTTTTTTCTTACAAATAAATTTTATCCCCACTTTTTTTTTGGTTTTTGTATATTTTCTATTTTTATGTTCGATCGAATTTATAGAAATTTTGGTGGGTTGTTATACTCATTGGGAGAAAAAGTTTATAAAAAACTAAATTTTAAAGTAGTGCAAATTTTTTT
>JABMBV010084073.1:0-12516 GCA_018906735.1 Mesochorus sp. PSUC_FEM 10030011 | reverse complement strand
ATTATTATAAAAAAAAAAAAAAAAAAATTGAATACATGGGTAATTACTCGATCGTTTCAACTATTTTTTAAAATTGATTTTACTCACTTATATCTGATGATAATTCAAAAATTGAAGCTGGGTAATGATTTCAACTGGAATACCTTGTGTATAATGCGAAGCTCTTTTGAACGAGAAACGCGCGAGGCTAAAACTTTTGGGATACGAAACACGCCAAGTAACGATCGTGGCTCTTTCGAGAGCTCGCTGCCTCTCAATGCTCTCCATCTTTCTTCCTTCTCTCGAATCCTTTTTTCACATGCGAAAGAGCAGAATGAGAGTACGAAGCGCGAGAGAACGAGAAAGATCGCCAGAGAGATGGTGTCCCGATACCGAGTTTACGGGTTTCCCTTTTCGCTCTTTTTCTTCCGCCCTTATCCATAGGAATTACACACGGAGGGCGCTTTCTCTCTCAGCTGGCATCAAGTTCAGCTTATTCACGTTAATACCCCACGCGCGCGATACGATTAATTATTTTCCACCCGCACTATTCGCAGAGAGCTCTTTTCCCAGAATTCAAAGTTGGCAAAATTAAAATACAAAATAATAGAAGTACGAAAAAAAAAACTCGAAATAGATAGTAAAAAAAAAAAAAAATCCAAAACGCTTTCGGGCACAATACTATAATAGAGAAATGCACGGATACAAATTTTAACGCCGTTTTCAACAATATTGGAAACATAAAAAATTACTTTAATGATTGAATTGCAAAAAAATTCGTTTTACCCTGTGGGCAATGGGAATCGAATAAAACTTTTTTTTGTTTCAAATAAAATAATTTCAAAATAAAACATCGATTAATTTTGAGCAAAAAAGAAAAACTGACCAACGTGATTGAATACGTTGAAATTAAAGCAGATGTAAATAAATCAACGATAAATATAATAATAAAAATAATAATTTGAAAAATCGTAATTTAAAAGCTTCTCGTGTCTTTGTCTCGAGAGCGTGGCCTGCTGAACCGTCGATTGACTCCCCGTTCTTCTCTATGAATAGAATGAGATTCGAATGTTGTTGAAGACCTCGCGTTACTTCTGGCTATTCTTCTACGACGATGCCTCTCGCCATTATTGTGTGCTATTGTGCACTTCAGTTGATCGCTTTTTCATTTTAGACAACTATATGGTTTCGATCATATATTCAATTAAATAATGAAACGATAACCATAACAATTTTATTGACATCATTTATCATTGTTTATTTCGGAAATATCAAAATCGGCAGAAATAACAAGTAACTATGAACTGTTATCTCCTACATACTTTTATCCCATCCATACACAATGTAATTGTATTATAATTACCGTAAAAAATTATTAATGGTATTATTTTTGAATTAAACTACACGATAAATGAAACATGCTATTTCATGATGAATATACCGTTCAAGTATGGCAGTTAATATCGAGAGTCCAGTATGAGCTATATAGTCGTTTAGACGAGGACCGGTGCATATCCATTATGTAATTGTCGAGGATGTAGGGTAAATGTGCATTTGAGTCAATTGAGTGCGGCGGCAGCGTCGAACGGGCTAATTTATAGAACAGTGTACAAGCCGTTACGTCGAACCATTCGTTGCAGTTTGTTCGTTTGGACGCGTGCTAGCCAGTGGCCTATTCGCTATATAAGCCAGAAAGTACAGTCATTGGCCACTTCAGGGAAATGAAAAAATGTGTCAACAGCGAGCTGTGACACATTTTTTTTTCAATCGAATCATCATTTTTTTTTTCTTTCAGATTGGTCACCGATGTGAAAGTTGCAAGTGAACGATTAGAATTCAAAAAATTGCAGAAATACGCGCTAAAATAGCCTTTAGTCCTTTATTTTTTTGTTTTTTTTTAATTTACAGTTCGCCTTGAAATTCCAGCGAAGACATATAATACTCGACTCGAGTTTTAATTTACCATACTTGGAACCCGCGATCTAAAGTCTTATATTCTATCACGAATCCCAATGGTAAAAGAGCAGCAATATGATACGATGGATTTTTTTTAATTTCATTTATTTTATATCAATTCTAAATTAATCTCGCAATCAAAGATAAAAAATTTGATGAAATCTCGATGGATTAAACTTAATTTTTGTTTTTTTTTTTTTCAGTTTTCAAACGTTTGCAGGATTTGAACTGATACAAGTTAATTTTTTTTTTCTTAAATCAATATTCCTCTGTCGTTTTATTGAGTACATTCAGTCTTAAAATCTAGTGACAGCTAATAGCATTATATAAAATTATAGGTTATAATGTATTATGATGGCTATCTGTGGTGAACTTATTTTGTTGCGTTGCGTCGACAGTCTTTTTTTCTATTTTTTTCTGTATTTACTACGCTAACTTTTTATTTAATTCCTCTGTTGTATCTACATAAATACTGCTTTGACGATTATGCCATCGAGAAATTTGATGTAATCTCATTAACGTACATGCTAATTTCTATATTAAATAACTTTCAAATAAATCTCCTAAATGTTACGAAATTTGGCAAGCATTTTATTTTTACAATGACGTAAATGTTTGTAAATTTTTATAAAAAATCCTTATTTTTTCATGTAACTTCCTTGAATCATTAATCATAAAAGGTCCTCTTTCTAATTCTCTTTATTTCCGTCATTCATCTCGTAGCTTTTTTTATTTTACTCTTCGTGTCTGTGTACATACGTGGCTGACCACTGGCTGAACAACCACCTTTTAAAGCGTCTACCGGACTTGCTATCGGGTTCCACATAAGCACGTGGGTGATCGCGTTTCTCTCGTTTCATCAACGCGCTGAAAGGTTACGGAGATTTTTGATGCGTGTCGGTATGATGCATGGATGGAACAATAAACGAAAAAGAGGGGGAGAGAGCCTTGGACACAAGGTTGCGCTAAGCTCTCTAATGAGATCGAAACTCTCTGATGGTTGCTCTTTGTTATGGTTACTTTGAGCGGAAAAATGTGCCATCAGGGACGAATTGCATTCGCGAAATGAGAGCAGGAAACGTTGAAATTGCAGTTGTCAGAAAATATACAGATGTATTTAATGGAAGAGCGGAAATTTAACTAAATAAAAATGTGCACATTGCTACCTCAGTAATTTTTTTCTACATACAATTTTACCATGACGATGAAAAAAAAAAAAATTCCGATGGAATATTTTCACGATATTTATTTTCCACGCGAGATATTATTAAACGGATGTATGCAAATTTATCAAATTTATTTAACATTCACGTGTTCCGCGTCGATACCAGTTGACTGAACAACATCGTGAAACAATTTTCACAAAAATAATTTTCCTCAGCTTTTACTTTCTCATGAAAAAACAAAATGATATGCCGACTCTCTTGCCGAATGGACTTATACCGGTGCATTATTCCACAAGAATCACTCTTATTTCCTATATTTATCAAACTTTTTTTTTTCTTCATGTAACTAAAAAAATTACCCCAACATTATACGGGATCTATGTTTATGCTTCTTTTCCTCTGTTTTACTCGTTTTTTACTCCGGAACCTGACTCGTGACTGGAACGACCGACTTCCGGGCCTATCGACCGGATCCAAAACTCTCCCAGTCTCCCGAAGGGCGCGTGACCAAGGTGGGTTAAGAATAAAAAAAAATATAACGTTAATCCTAAAAGAAACAATGGAGGGAAGAGAGAGGGATGAAAATACAGGAAAGTGCTGAACGAGAAGTGGGCACGCGAGAGAGAAGCCGACAAAACGTGGGAAAGAGGTGGTCGACATCGATTTAGATAAACTAGAGAAGAGGGATTAAAGAGAATAAGGAAAAGGGAGCTTTGGATAGTTACTCACTTACTTTACAACCCTTTCTATATTCTTTGCATTATCTTTCATTCTATAAATTCAGATTTTTTTTGGAGAAACTGCTCAGAGTTCGATGATTGATAAATGAATTTCTTTCACAAGTTTTTGAAATGACCGGGAAATAAGGAAATAAAATAACATACTTATTCAATATAAAATGATTGGACCTGATTGCGTAGATCGAAGAGAACGATCGTGTGTCAATTAAGCAGAGAAAAAAAACCATCAAATTACTTTGTTCCTTTTTTATGATCATTTCCTCGTTCCCACCTCGTTCCCAGTCTCAATATCACCAGCCCGAAAATTGAAGCGATTCGACGATTTTTTGTTCGTCCATTTTTTTTTTGGTTTCCAATACGCGAGAAATGTGCGCGAAACTCTTTTGCCCCTTTCAGCCTCATCACACCGGTTACTAATGAAAACTTTGGTGGATATTAATCAATCCTTCGGCAGGCTGCTGAAACGAATATACGAGCCTCTTTTTCTCTTTTTTATTTCTTGGCCATTTTACCGCGTGTCAACGCAGGATTGAAAAATTAATTTTTCCAACCCACAACTATCGGAGAAAACGGTTGAAATTGGTTTATTTAGTTTACTTTCGTTCTTTCTCTCTCTCTCTTTCTCTCTCTTTTTCTCTCTCTTTCCCTTTTTCATTATCGTAACTTGGCCACGATTGAGTCTCACGAGTCCAACCGATTCGATATGCATATATAATTTTGTCGTTACCTGTTGTGTATATATATATATATATATATTCATATGGATACGTAAATATATGTATACGATGTTCAGCCAATGAAACTTGCACACGTACGCAGCAGCTCGTTAACCCGACGATAATGAATTGTAAATAGTCGATTGAATTTTCGAGCCAATTTTGTCCCTTGAAATGACTCTGCTTCTCTAACATTCAGCCATGGTTGAATGATAATTTTGTCACATCGGACACAATTTCTCTCGACCCCCATTCCAACGCGAGATTTCGCGTGGATTCATTGGAGACTGTGCGGTAAACACGTTTTACCATAATCTGCGCTTTAGCCATGCAAACGTGTTGTAAAGATTAATTTATACGCAGTGATTTTTTTTTTACTCTTCATTCAACTGTGTATAGGACAGTATATTGCAGTTTTGGTGATTTCCGCGCGCTGTCCACGATCTTTTTTCCGCAATCAATATTCGATTGCATTGAAGGTACCGGGCAGTATTGTATTTATTATTGTAAATAATAATAATAAAAACAAAATATTTTGTCTGAAAAGATTGAATTATTTTTAATGATTAACATTAATCGTATGACGATTTCAGATATAAAAACTTCACGAAATTAATTATAAAGTTTTCAATATTACATCCTTGCTTGTCAATACTATATCAACAGAAATATTTTTGAACGATTTTCATCGGGAGTTCTATAAACTTTTGTGTATATAAATGTATTATAAAGTGAATGAAAATCACGAGGATGAGAGATCGAAACATCGCCATCACAATACTAGATTCGGGAAAACATTTGTATATCGTAATACATTAGATATATATAGGTAATTCAAACCGAAAATCTGTCTGTGCAGCTGGTCAGGACGTACCTTATTGGTTGTCATATCTGTCGTTGACAGGGTCGAGCTTTTCTAACGATTAATTATAAACAACTGCCGTAACAATGACTATACGTAATTAAAGATCCCTCTTTCCCTTCCTCCCTCCCCTCGTTCCCTTTCTCATAACATCGCTTATCTCGCTTCGACCCAACCTCACTCTCTTCCACGTGGATGTCCATTTCCTCTTTTCCATCCCAAACTCTCGTATTCACACAGGGCATCCCATGTGATAATTATTTTCAATCATTTATAGTTTCAACATCATTTGTTAACGATTACTTTTCGTTCATTATTTAAAAATTATTATTTAAATATAATTTCAACGAAACAATAGAAGCTGAACAATAGAAGAGATGTTTGAAGTTTCTTTTTTCTTTCAAAAGATTAACAATTTCTATCAGGTATTCAAATATTTGACGTTGTTGTCTATTTGTTGTTTCATCATTATGATTTTTATCTTTAACATTAAAAAAAAATAGATTTAATAATATTATTTGCTTTCAACTAATGAATTTCAATACATACAAGAGATTCAAACTCGCGGTTCGATTTATCATGGAAAGTCCTGTGCATACATATTTACTATTTTTTTTTTCACATATGTACAAGTGGGAATATCTATGCCTATGTCACTACCAAAAAAGCGCTTGGTTCGTCGAGGTGTACATCCGCTATAACTTGTATACCCGGCTCCACCTCCAGCCATTTCTATTTTATACTCCTTCGCGTTCTATTTTCCAATGCGTTATTTTTGTTTTTCTTTGTTTAATCCTTTCACTATAGAATCGACAATCTATGCTGTACTGAACGTGCGGTCAGCCAATCATTGCATGCGTATATTTATACACAAACGTGTACAGACAGCATTCGGCGTGGTTGTTATATGGCATGATTGGGCTGGGGAGGGGACGACTGAAATTGATAGTTACCCCGCAACTATTCTGTGAGCAATGAAAAGTGAGAGAGAGAGAGAGAGAGAGAGAGAGAGAGAGTTTATGGGATGGACACTGGTGTTTCAGTTTCGCCTTTGATTTATACAGTTCTATATATGACGATGACACACGCGTAATAACAAAATAGCTATAGATCCATCCGTCAATGCAAAATCGGTAAATTATCTGGTAGCATCTGGAAAAGTCGGTAAATTTTAGATATGAGAAATTGCATTCATTTTTTAAAGTAGAAAAAGCCATAGGTCAAAGTTAGGTGAAGTTCGATAAGTTTCTCTTGGGAAAAAACGACACGAGAAGAAGTTATTTTTCTTGAACTTTATATCAAGTTTTTTGTCACATGGTATACTTGTTCAATGTTCTACAACTTTTGATATTAATAGAACCAATATTTATTATATGGAGAGACCGTTAAAAAAAAACTCTAATTCAATAGATCTTTCGTCAAACTCTAACAATTATTGCAAAAAATTTCAAATGTCTAAATCAGAGTCGAGAAACATTTTTTGTTACAGTGGTGATTCGCGGGCTTATATTTAAATTGCAACTTGATTTGATTTTTTTTCAAGTGTGATTATAAAACAAACGAAAAGATTCTCTGATAATACGGTTCATCCGTATTCGCTAATTTCGTTCGTTTCTTATAATTTAACTAACTGCTGTAACTCCTCTCTTCGACATTATTTTCAAGAAGGGTATTTTTTACAAATCCCTCTCTCCCTATTTCCAAATCCCTCCCCCCCCCGCCCTGGAATGAGAGTTTTTTCCTTATTATTTTTTTTATGGTTTTTCACTTGTAAAAAATGTATTAATGGTAAATTTCAATCTCCCCAACGGAATACTTGTATTTAAAACTCAATAAGAAGAAAAATAATAATAAAAAAATGTTAGTTTTTCGAAAGTCACTAAACTAGATAATTATTCGTATTTTATTATCTTTAACAAATCTTCACTCTGATTGTATAAAAAAGTCAAAATAAGGAATGTAACATATCGTAAAGGTGCGCGGCCCTTCTCTCGTTAACGTCAAAACGCATGAGCATTCAATATAAGACCAGTGGTCACACCGCGTGCGGCCAATAACAAGGAACGGTGAGCTGATTGGGTCCTCGAATAAGTAAATCAGATGGCTCAACATTGGATCTTACATGCACACAAATATAATGCATGTGCAATACAAAATGCATTTTCACCACGACTACCACAGCTGAGAGACTGAATCGTCGTTTTGGTTGGGAGAACTCTCATCTCTGGCTTGTCGTCGTGGTGTGCGAGCTCACAACTCACCACGATAAAGGGGAACGAAAACGAGCGAGATCGTCCCGGTGAGACCGGTTCCGTCCAACAAACAACAGTGAGACTTACAACTCGACCACCAACGGACAAGAGTACATTTCGCAAGACGACGTAAGAACACAAGAGAGAGAGAGAGAGAGAGAGAGAGAGTGAGAGACAAACTTGTGCTTACGATCTTCTGACTGTGAGTAAGAAAAGGATCCAGCATCACATCCTCTTCTGACAAAGGTATTATCAGAACTGTAAATTAGTACGAAATGAAGATATTTCCGGAAAATTTAGCTCGAAAGAATAGTCTTTCGTAATGGCATTCTTGTACTTGAACTATAAACCAATACTAGATTTTTTTTTAAACTTCTAACGGTCGACATTTTTGTTTATATTTAAAAAGTTTTTTCTTTCATTTCATTTCATTCATTTTATTTTATTTTATTTGAAAAAGTAAAAAAATACCGGTAGGTAGTAATGAGGAAAAATGTAAACATTTTTTAATTTTCAAAAAAAGTTTTTTGTTTTGAATGATATTGAAAAATATTATGGTACTTATTTTGATCAAAAATTGATAGTAGATGATAATTTGTCCATTATCATCAATTTGGTTAGTGATAATGGAAAGAACTATATGTACGAAGTTTCGTATTTCGTGAATTATGATGATATATTCGATTTCAGCAGTATAATCAGACTTAGGTCGAAGTGGACAATAGAATTGTATATACAGCACATCAAAATACTTCGAAAATAATACTTTTGACAAGAAAATGAACTAGTTTTATTACATGATGCCAATTAACATAATCGTGAACGTTAAGAGTGTATAAAAATGCATCTCACATTTTTTAAGGGCAAAGTTGAGAATATTATATATGCAATAAATGCATTTTATGAAAAAACAGATTTTTCGAGCGATCTTTTAGAATTTTTTTATTCTTTACTTTCTGACTCGCCTCTGAACGATGGCGTGAAAAACTCGAAGAATCGTGAAAGTGAAATAAGCAAATAAAGCCTACAGCCATAGTTTAAAAAGGAGAAAGAGACGAGAATCCACCAGCGGTATCTGGACGTTTATGGACCTACGGGAGACTCATTAAGGGGTTATTCCAAAGTTTAACTGAATCGAGTTGTGAGCAGGGGTAGGGCCGACCCGGCTCGTCAAGAAAGTAAGAGCGAGAAAAGAAACGAAAGAAAGAGGCGAAAGAGAAGACTTTTGCGTAACGCGCTCGGCCTTCCCTTCATTCAACCCCTTCCCCACCTCTGTCTCTTCCCTCGAGGAAAAAACACTGAGAAATCTTTACTGAATGTGTGCCGTGGTGGTTTCGGAGCTTCCCATCGCATCACAGCTCTAAGCTTCCTCTCTTGGACCAACGGAAGTTGGGAAATATTAATTAACGTCATCTCCCTATCCCCACAGCAAAATCCCTTGCTCAAGGTCTACTTGGCCGACCTCTGTGTATATGTATATAGTATATAGATATGCAATTGTTATTTCTCGACACTCACTCTCTACCTTCTCTCAGACTCATCCTCCTTTCGTTCTCTCTCTCTCTCTTTTTCGCCGGCTTATATTCATATCTTGTGAAAGTCGATCTCGAGATTTTATTTTCGCACTCTTTTTTCTCAACAAGGCTAAAAGTATATTTAAGGACAAAATGTTTCTCGGTATAAGAATAATTTTGAAAAAATTCCATTTTTTTTTCTTTCCCTTCAATTTATTCAAGGTTTGCAACTACAACTGAAACCAAGATTTGGCTTAAGGGGGTAGCGACTTAATTCAAAATGTACAGAATTGGATGAAATTCCGATAGAATATTTTTTTACAATAAAATAAGTGAATACAAGATTTTCCAAATTTTGCATCTACATACGTTTTATAAGTAATTGAAGAGTAATGCTGTATTTTTTTACACATGAGCTGTAATGATCTTAATGCGATGAATAGTACTCATTAAAGCCATTTTGAAAAAAAATGGTGTTCACTTATTTCACGGTAAAAAATATTACAACAAAATTTCATCCAATTCTCTATATTTTGATTTAGGTCACCATCGCTCTTAAAATTTGTTTCCGTGGCTGATTAAATATATGGATGATTCATTAAGAAATGCTTAGCTAATTAAAGTCAAGATTCAACCAATTGAAGACTTTAACTGTGCCATACAATACGGATGGATTTAAAATGTTCGAAATTGAAAAAAAACTGTACATAGAAAGATCGAAACGTTTTAACATGTTTAGGAATCAAAGGACATTAAATTAGATGACCACATAAGTGTTAAGTAATGTAAGTTGCGCCCTTTTATTAGCCAGAAATCGATATGCAGTCGGCGGAGGAGGTGGTAAAGCCTCATGTTACCGGTTATCCGGTGGCGTGTAAACAAATTGGCAGTAATGACATTGCAATTTGTCAGATCGTTCGAGTTGCGCGAGCACGAGGTCAGTATCTATATACATGGACATGTGTGTACTGTGTGGCATACTCGTATCCTATGGGCTGCTTCCTCCTCGTGTATGGATATTGGTCGCGACCCGAGTCCGAGAGGGATAGAAAGCAAAGGGTGAAAATATGCGAGGACAGTAAAGATACATACACGCACGCACGTTAGTTAACCCTCTCTCGCGGAAACCCCCACAATCCCCCTAGCAACGTGTATTGTACACAGGTTCTTCGTTTTATTTGCATATTCTACACCTTTCTCTAGACACGGCGAACTATACATATACTGAAGAGAAAAACAATATTTCTATGACAATCGATAAAATCGAGAAACGTGGTTCGATGTCAAGTTATTAAAGACAAAATTAACTCTACCTATAAGCGTCATATTTTTCTAATCTATTTTTCTAATCTATTTTTCTGATCTGTTAGAGAACACACTTGAGTTTTTATAGTTTTCTGAATTTTTTTTTTAATCTAACAAAAGTTTTTTTATGTAATGTGATTTTTTTCTTTCGAATGGCATTGATTCTATACAAAATGGTCTAGCCGTTCTCGAGATACCGAAATTTCAAGCGAATTTTCAATCAATTTTATAATTATATGAAAATCATGATAAAAAATGTATAAATTTTGGACCGCATATGTTAATTAAGTTTTACTCAGGATAAATTAATCATAAACCAGTTATTCAACATGAAAATCATACTGATGAAAAATTCGTATCATACCGTTCCGTATTCACGGATTAATCAATAGTTTTAACAGGTTTTAACGATTTTCTAATCTGCTTACATAACACATTTAATATTTTTAAATATATTTTCAACAACTTTGTGAAATTTTTGTTCTTCGAACGAACGTTAAGAGATGCGATATGCGAAGTGACTCGGCTGGTTCTACAACGTCATGCATTTTTATCTTACTTGTCGTTTTTTTTTTTCAGTGTACAAACAAAGTTGTTTCGAAGGGATGCTGTTTATTTTCCAGCTACGTGTGAATAACTCGGGTAGAGACGACGACGACGAGATATTTCTTGTATACGAAGAACGCTGCAGAGTCGAAATACAGCGGAACCAGGAAAGAGGGAACCCATGAACCTCTATTGGTGCCCACTCTTTTATAAATATTTATCCTCATTTGAATCCCTCGGGATTCTTTCCAGTTGTCCCGTTCACCTTTACTATATATATTCAACGATTTTTCTCTTTCCCCTTTTGTTTCTCCCTCTTATTCTCTCTCTCTCTCTCGTTTCTTATTCTCCTTACTTCCCACTTGCCTTATTTCGTCGCCAGGCACGTATTTTGTTCTCGCAAATCTTTTATTCTCGTTTTGAACGTGAATTCCCATCAATAACGCAATGAACTCATGGACGTTTTCTTCCAAATCCACTTTTCTCACTTTTCACCCACTATGTTTGATGATATTTTGCATACATTACCAAATATAAGAAAAAAAAAAAGAAAAATGCTCAAGTACTTGAAATAAACATGATCCATTTAAATATTTTGATTATACGAAACACTGTTTGTAGTTATACACTAATAAAAGTGATTCGTAATTAGGAATGAATTATTTTTATCATCAATATAAATTATAATTTATCGAATAGTTATGATTTCATAAGAAAGATATTTTTTTTATAGCATAATAATACTTCCGGTGTATTCGGTTGACCGGCATATTAAAAAAAAAAAAATAGAATATCAGTGTCACCACGAACAAATAAAAATAACGACGCAAGAAGAACTCGATGGACCAAAATGGATTGCTCGCATTTTTTCAACTTGAAAACTTTCCCTACGCTGATATCGTGCCTCGGATATAATGACGAGCAATCCTTCCAAAGAGTTTTGAGGGAAAAAAAAAAAGAAATTGCGAGAACGAAGCGAGACGCGGTGACAGTAATGAGGAGGTGCCGACTGGATTTTTCGCTGCTTTTACTCGGTGGTCGTCCAACCTCTGCGGCCCGAGCGATGTATAGAAAAAAAGACATTGAGAAAGCGAAAAATTGTGAAAGGTAGACGATATTATTTTTACTTTTTTTTTTCTTTTTCTTCCAGTAAAGTTTCAGTGGACAGAATGTACTTGCCAAGCGAACAATAGTCTGCCAGTATATTGTTAACTCTTCTTAGTTGCATTGTGGAGTCAAAATTACGTAAATTTAAATTTCAGGACTGTTTGCCAAATTACAAAAAAGGTAATGAAAAATTAAACAAAATGCAACGAGTTGTCTCCCTCGTGAAAAAAAAACCTTTTTTAACTGAACTTATCTAAGCAAATTATTTTTTTTCGGAAAATATATATTTTGCGAATATTTTTTGTTAATCATTTTTGAAATGAAATAAATTAATTTTTTGAATAAAATAGAATAAAATAATTTTTTTTTTAAT
>JABMBV010084062.1:0-12517 GCA_018906735.1 Mesochorus sp. PSUC_FEM 10030011 | reverse complement strand
AATAAAATAATTAATAAAAAAAATAAACGTGAAAAATAATAATTTAAGACTCATAATAAGTGTTTGTTAGAAAGTTATTGTGAGATTCTAAAAATTTTAAAACGTATTTCAAAAACATTTGAAAATCATGAAAATACAAATTGAAATAAGAGAAACATAATTGTTACACAAATTCAGAAAGTTTAATAGTGTAAAACAAACGATTGAAAGTCCAATTTCATGGAAAATACACTCCACGCTCGACACAATTTTATCAACACATGTATACAACCTGTGGACGTGTTTTTCCTTTCATTTGCCAATTCGTTTCATTGTATAAAAATGCGTTGCTTCTGTAATTTTTGCAATTCAAATCACCAACTTGTAATTCAACGCTTGAATTAGTTGCATGCATAGTGACGTGATTGCGATATGAGGTTTTTGTACATGGCTCGGATAAAATTGCCTCATTTGAATTCGTATATATGAATGAAAGTGCGATGGGGTTGCTGAGTTTTCTACTCTCGATCTCGAAAGCTATACACGTTCCAGAACTTTTTCTTTCTCTCTCTGCTCCCTCCTTGTCTCTCTTGTCACCTCACCATCGATAATCGAATGAGCGCGTGCAAACTTTTGACGACATATCAAGCGAGTAATGGGAGATAAATAGAAATATGAAGAGAAAAAGGTTAAAAAAAAACGAACGGAAAAACAATTTTACCCAATATAATTCATCGAGTCTCTTTCATCCGAAGAGTGAATTGGAAGTTGGAAAAATTCTTCCAAATATAGACCAATAAGATCTACGATGTGACAAAACGATTTTTCTCGTTCGACAATTCTTCGCCTACTCACTTCCTTTCTTTTCGTTTTTCCATCTTCGAACGTCCGACCGAATTCTGGACGTACTACTGTACTATCACTAAAGTGATGGACTGGGAACACATAACGACCATCAACAACTAGAACTTGGATAGAAAGCTTGGACCATGGACATAAGCCTTAAATTCGGCCTTTATTTTAATTGATAATAAAAAAAAGGCTTTGACCTTAACTAGAACTTGACAGCAAAGTTAACTATTCTCAAGTCAACTAAATCCAAGGATTCACAATTTTAAACATGTCGGGTAAATGAAAATATAATTTGTCCAAAATTCAAAAAAAGCGAGAGCTTTGAAGGTAGCCAAAAGTCAAAAGACTTTTTCTCAGACAGAGTTGAGAAAAATTGGGAAAGCGTCAAAATGAATATACTTTTATAGACGGATCGACAAAATCTATAATCAACACAGACGATAAGTCGCGGGCGAAAGTTAGTACTAAATAAACGAAAGGACTCTCACGATGATCAATTATAACTGTTAAGTAATTGATAATGATGCTAATAAATAACTCTAATGCTTCGTTCTTGTCTCCGAAAGTAGGAATAAAGATAAAAACTATATAGATGTATTCGTCGAAGCATTAATGAACAGCGCCGCAGTATATCACAATTGACCCTATAGTTTTTGCTATTCCAAATGAAACTGTATCAAGCTTAGATACTTTGTAAAAGCAATATTCCGTATAATTTAAATGTTACAGATTGCATCCACTTGAATAGCCTCGATTGCTATTAGAATGAGGTTACAAAATTGCGAAATACGAGAATAAAAAATGTCCCTTTACACTCTATACCTACAGTAGTTCAACTGGAAACAATGAGAAGAGAATTGTTAACTACTGGACAATCTGGCACGAATCCAAAATACAAAATACATTTGTACCAATTATCTATATGTATACAAATGCTAGAATATTTCGTAGAAAAAAAAAATTTCCGAGCAATGTCATTATCAAGTTTTCTCGAAGAGATTATACATTTTCTCTCGTCACTGAAACTGAGATGAGAAGAGAAGAGAAGAGAGAGAGGGTGCTCACAAGGCCTGAGGGAACTTTAATCACGCGTCCGCTGACCCCAGCTACGGACACCAGAGTAAAGAGACAAGTAGAAACTGGTACATCAAAGCCGAGAAAGAAAGAGTGCATAGAGAAACTGCAAGTCACATGCATACGGCAACAAAACTTTCGTTACTCTCGCAACCATAGTCGAAAACAAAAAAACAAACGAATGCATTGAAAAAAAAGAAAATAAATAAAAAGGAGAGAAGAGAGAGAGAGAGAGAGAGAAGAAGAAGAGAAAAGGGTAAATTTGCGGTCCCTTTACTTTTTGTCTTGCCTCTTTTACTTTTTTGCAACACGAGAGGTGTCTAGAATTGAAACTGTAGTCACGAAATCAAAGGTAAGAGGGTCAAGTATGAAATAGAGGCAAGTAGGAACCGCACAACTTTTAGACTACACAACTCTGTTTGAAGTTTTATAATGAAACTTCAACGCTCCGTCGACAGCCCTAGGTCAAATGTTCGATACTTCACATGTTCGTAATTGGCTTTTTTTTTGTATATTAATTGATAAAAAAAATCCATTTTTTTGTAACTCGAACTCAATTTTTGATTAGATGCAGAAAATATTGAATTCATTATTACAGAATTAATATAAATCCAATTTTCTCGCATTGTGTGTCATTAAAAAATCACCTAAGGATATAAGAAGATGAACAGAACATTGAAAAAATTGCTGTCAGCAATTAATTTTTTCCATAATTAAAACAATTCAATTTTCACCAAAAATGGCTTCGTTCCTCAAGTGCCAATTATTATAGAAGGATTGTATAAGCCTGAATAATAATAGAGAGAATTATATGGATCTAGAAAAAGAATGCAGGTGCAAAGAAACAAACGGGATTTAAGAAGTAAATGATTTTGAAATGATTTTTACCTTGAGGCCAGAGAGAATTGCCGCAGGATCTGAGTGGGTGGTCCGGGACGAGGAAGCCTTGCTCGTAGCACCGTAACTCAGCTGATGCTGATAATTGCAGAGAATCTTTTTGTGAGCACTGGCCTGGGCTCTGTAAGCCGACACTGATAACTTCATTTCTCCAAATTCCCGAAAAAGGGACCGGAGGACGCCCTGCCGCGCCAAACGACACAAGCAACGAACATCCTCGTTCCTTATTCTTCGTTATCCTTAAGCTTCGTACTTAAGGCGATCTTCGTATACACGATCTTGTAGCTGGCAATAAAAATTCGTTTTTTTTTCCGCCGTTTTGACCTTTAAATTGTACACGATTATCGTTCCCTCTCTTCTCCTAAGTTTCTTTCTTCTTCCTTTCTCACTAGCCCTTCGAGAGAAGCTTTCACGCGGACTTTAGAGATTTTTATTCGTCCTTGAAGGAAAACTAACCCCGTGTTTTCGTTATATATTACTTTTCTTTAATGTCTCTTGGATTCTGTGACTCTTTGAGATGTCTTCTTGCGAGGCTTTTATCTCTCGTTCTCTTTTGCTTCACCACCTTGAGCCACGAGAGTGAGAACGGAGGAAACGTGACGACAATTTCTTTCTTTACGACGAAAAAAAGAGTCATATCTTTTTGACCTCTCTCACTCTTTTTTTCTTGTTTGACTTTTTGCTGTGGCCGCTTCTCACTTATCGTGCTGAAAGCTGTGACAATCAAAAGTTTTCCCCTCCCCCTTTTTTCCCGCTTTTTCCCTTTTTATACATATAATACGAATGCAGATCAGTGGGAAAAAGAGAAGACGCGGAGCTTCTTATTCCACTTAATGTGAAATTTTCTCTTGAACGCGTCGAAAAATCGTTGAACAAAACGTGCATTGTACGTTATTTCCCAAACCTTTTATTTTCATGGGTGCTGAATATGGCATATTCTTTCGGACACGTTTTGCCAGCTGGTTTGGTACTTTCGGATAATATAACTTTTTCGTTCTCGATATATTTGTTCTTTTTGTCATCATACACACGTTCTTTTTTCCCTTCCCTCTTTTCCAACCTCTTTAAGACTTCGAACCACAAGAAAAGGCGGATATTTTCGTGATGGATTCGAGAAAGAACAGAGAAAGAGCTTTTCACCGCTTCCTCTTTCGGATTCTCGAGAAAAACTCTCTCGTGAAAAAGTTTGTCCGTTCAAAAACACGTTGAAGATGGGAAGGGAGATTTTTTTACTCTTTTCGCCCAAGCTTTTTTTTTTCTTTCTTTCCACTTCTTATTTGTTTGCACTCGATGGACAAATGTATATCACTACGCTAATTCATCCGATAGTTTGGGACAATTTACGGAGTTTCCCCACGAGTGGTCGGAGGGAAAAAAAAAGATGAAAATCCTTGAGGGCAAGAATCTTTTTTTTTTTTCAACGAACTTGATCTTATGTGCGCTTTATTCTAATGTTTCTTCTATCGATTTTTTTTTTTCGTTTTTCAGTCTGCGAGTTTCAGCCTTTCAGGTTTTTCCTCTATCGCTCTTTACTCGCCAGAGAGCATCCTTCCGGAATCGTGGGTCGTACTTTCGCTTCTTTCAACCGCATAAAACTTTCTTTTTTTTTTATATCACTTCAAATTTTATTTTTCTTACACCGTTTTCATCTTTCATAAAACGTTTTTAACTTATTCAAAAGATTTTCAACCGTTTTTTTTCTTCGTGTTTTTAAAAACTCGTTGCACTTTGGTTTTGTTGACAATTTCTTTTTCGTTTCTACCAGTTTTCGCGTGCGTGAGATGATCCAACAAATAAATCTACCCGCAGCCTCACGTTTTTCGTGAACTATGCGAAGGAGTGATAGTAAGATAAAAGCTCACTGCAGTCTCTCCCCCCTCCTCCCCCCGTATTTTCTTCTCGTGTTCCGAGGCGATTTTTTAAATCACCACTATTTTTGCCCGCACTCTTTCTTTCGATCTTTCTACCGGATCTTCCTTCCAATTATCTTCCGGACATCTCTTCCTCTCTCTCTCTCTCTTTCTCTATCTCTATTTTATTGGTATCTCATGGGTCAATGCCCGGAAATTAAGAAGCTACCGGAGACTTGTGAATGATTTTCCCCTCTCGAGTATTTGGAGAGAGAGAGAGAACCGCAGAGTCGATCCAGTTTCAGAATTATTTCCTCAAACGTCAATGAAAGTGGGAGAATTTCTCTTTTTACCCTTCTGATTTTTATATTCAACCGAAAGTTTTCATATCAGACGAAATAAGATTTCGTGAATCTTTTTTAAGGGTCTCTTCGTTCAGATATATCGTTATTCATCTCTTGAAAAAAAAAAATGACCGAAAAATGGCGGCAAGGGGAATGTCCAAGCTCGGAAATATTCTCTCACGTTTCCGTGCACATTTTTTTTCTTGACAGTCGTGAAGCACACGTAATTTGCAGTTATTAGATATATTTGTATATGTGTGTATATATGTATGTATTATTTGAATTATTTACAAGCCGATTTTCCGGATTACCTTGTCTCCGTTCTTTCTCTTCTCTCGTGACTCTTGGTTCTTTTGCCTCGCGCGTTATTCCCTCCCATGGCACTTCGGCCAATGCTCCGTCCTTGACTTGTCATCGATAAAAACGATGACGAATCATCGAACCTCGATCGTTCTTTAACCGGCTAATCGTGCCATATTATCCCAAATCGCTTTATTTCGTATTATCGCCAAATTTTATTTCACAAAAAAAAAGCTCCTATCAATGTTCACTCAATTTTAATTCACCTTCCACCGAATCATCAACACTCACAAAACTAATAAAGAAATCACACTAACGCACTTTTTTTCGAAGCACTAAAAAATTTAAAAGTCCCGAGAACGCGCTTTATTTTTATTTTTTGCGAAAGGTGAAATGGTTTCACTTCGAATTCCCCACTGAATCACTACTGGGCCTGGAAAAAAAATGTAAAGAATTCTACACTCGACTACAATCTTTTTTTGTTATTTTTGTATAATTTTTCAATCATTCAAAATATAAATTAATTTAGACCAAACAAAACAAAAATAATTATTGAATCCAGTATAAAAAGAAAAACTCGATTATAATTTTTGTTTTTATACGAAAAAAAAACTTTGTACGATATTATTTTCTTTTAGAAAATAATAATATAAATGATTATTCAAAGAAATAATAATTTTGTGTATATCTGAAATTAATTTTGTGTATATTGAAATTAAATTCAAAGTCAGAGAATTCTTAATTAGAATTAATGGTTATAAAATTGAGAATGTACGGTTTTATCGTATAAATAAAAATGTAAGAAAATAAATAAATATGAACAAATTAGTCAAAAAAATGAAGTCAACTATAAATCTCATGAAAAAAATGTTGAAAGACATTTTCATCCCGTTTCCCCGTAATAATCGTACCTCTGCTGAGACTTTGAAATACGATATTATACAATTTGATTAAAGTTGTACAACGATAGTGGAAAGAAGGAAGAGCAGTAAAATTCTGGTTGAAATAAAACGCTTTGACTGAAAAGGGTGCACACAAAGAGAAAACTTTCCTATTTATTGCTCGAGAAAGTCTCGTAATATTTTCTCCGATGTTTTAATGTTTGCAAAACTGCATCGAACAGACTCATAATTTTTGAATTTCCGCCAACCAGCCTGGGGCTTCTCTGGCTACGAGAGCGTAGAATTTACGGGAGACGAAGCGGCATAAATATTGGGTTTGTGAATCGATGTTGGCTCGCGTAAGAAGGACTCGTAAGAATATGTTTCATAAAAACCCAATACGCCATTTTTATTATAAGCTACCGACGTGAATATGAGTGACGATGACTAGAAAGCACGTAATATCGTAACTCGCATGTTTTCACGTGGAAAACGACGTGAATTAATCATCATTTAAGCGTTGCATAAAATTCAAAATATCAATTTCGAACATTTTAATTCGAACGATTTAACCAACATGTTTCACTTGTTCGAAAAAAAAAAAAAAAAAAAAAAAAACTCGTATTCCATACGAAGCTTTTTGAGGTTTGGAGATCCCGGAGGTAAAATATTATTTGAAACAATGAGAGAGAAGACCCAATGGCCTCGGAAGAATATCAATGACAAAGCGTCACGAAAATTGCATCAACGTTTAAATATTGTTCGTTGAAAACTCACGAAGAATATATATATATCGTGAGGTTGAAAATTATATTACGCTTGTGGTACAAGCACTTTGGGATAGCAGTGGCCACAGCCGCGCACCATAGCAGTAGAGGAAGAGAAAACGCGTCGTCGTCGTCGTAGTCGTCGTCGTCGTCGTCGCAGTACCGTCGGCGAGTGAGTGTTCGCGGCAGTTCGCGTTTAACTGGATTACAAACGGTACATATCGAAGACATCGACTGGCAACGACCACGAGGTCCGGCAGCTTCAACCACCGGACACCAAGCGGCACATCAACCCCCTCCCCTTCCCTGGTATCCACCCCTTGTGCTGCCACTTTCGACCCCCGCCTGTCTCGATTTGCAGCCGCTCTGAGCGCGCTGCATTTGCTTTGCATCGCATTTTGCCGGCAAACCTACCTCGCACTTTCTCTAGGGGTGAGTCGACGACGCTATACAGGGTGTTAATTTATTGCCGTACACGAAACACGAGAGCTTGCAGAACGTGGACGAATGTGGTCAAACGTATTTCGGAAAATTGCCGTAGATTATTTAACTTCGAAGATATAAACGTTACAAGCTGACCAATCAGAGTTCAGCTTTGCAAATAATCGTTCAAGCGTAATAAGTAAAGGCAGCTTGTAGGGGATGGACACACGAGTAAAATGCATTTTGAAACAATTTCGTATGATTAGTTTCAGAGATACAAGGCAATTAGAATAGCCTTGGAAATCAGCATTCAAACCTACTTAAAAAAATGGCAATTACGCTAGACTTTACACGTTTCCTTAAGGCCTTTATCAACAGTCCAAGTTTTTCACCCAAGTTCTAGTTCTGAAGTAAAATGTCGTAAGAAAGGCAACATTCTTGCAACGTTTTGCTTTGGAATTGGAATTTGGATGAAACACTTGAGCTCCAAACACGAGCCTACAGTTTTGTTTTTATGCCTAATGAGGCTGGATATAGTGATATCATAGGCATCATTGAGTCGAGAAAAAGAATTGAATCATAAGACATAAGAAAACTAAGAATCTTGGCAAAGTTCTGCATAACGGTCTTCTCTTAATTGCCGCTAACATCGCAATCATCTAAACCCATAACTTGACTGGTTAACTTGCAACACATATTTCTCTAAAACTAACCATCATACGATAATTATCCAAAATTTTCAAAAATCTGTGTGTCCACCCCCTACAAGCTCCCATACCTCGTATACGGCAATAAATTAACACCCTGTATATGTATGTCCTCTTCAACGGTAACTGGATTAAATATTATGATAAACTCTCGGTAGAGTGGACGGTTTTTCCTCTCCGTCCCTTTCCGATACGTTATACCCAGCAAATAGCTACGTTTACGGCCCATTTTTTCGCAGCACCATATAGTTAAACGAAAAACGAAAAAAAAACCACGCGGTAGACAAGTTACAGGTGCTATAAATTATTTTTTAGAGGGGAATATTTTTATGGAGGAAAAAATCGTTCAGGCTAAAGAAAGATATCGCTCTGGAGTTTATGTACTGCAATAGATTCGTTCGATAATGCTTGTCGATACTCGACTAGGTTCCTGAAAATAAAATAAAATGGAACTCGCAAATTATATCATCTACTTGCTTATTTTTGTCGTTTTTTGATTTAACAAAAATCCTACTATTTCAAACTCAATGAGTTCATACAAAATAACAATGAAAACTTGCCTAACTCACGATAACTCTCAAGATATGCGAATAGAGAAATCTTTCTTCAGGCGTGGTAAAAATAATGTTGGCAAAAAAAAAGAAACAAAGTTGCTACATTACTTTTCCCTCCTCAATATATACCTCTGAACTCTTGCTGCCAACGTGAAACATATTCACGTCGCTCAGAATAAGAAAAAAAAAATTGTGATGTAGTTTGTAATTTAAAAACTTGGAAAATTGGAGTCGCGGTTCTCTGTAGACTTGGAGCAAAAAATATGTTACCATTCTAGATAAAAAAGTGTCTTTAACAAAGAATATAAATGTTCGCTACTTCCTTTTCTTGCTCTCTATATTTAACAGCACCGATTAAAAAGATGTAAGATCAGACAGCGAAAAATAAAGAGAGAAAAATAATAAATTTCAATCCAAATAAATGTCAGAAGCCACCGCCGTTTTTGCGCGTTTTTTAATAACAAAATTTAAAAAAATGTACATATATTTTCAGCGTTATATGGGCAAAATATATTTTTTATTAGCATAAAATAAAGAAAAAAAAATAACAACTTTAATCGAAATAAATTTAGGAATTTGTGGCCATTTTTGCCTGACTTGCACTGAAAAAAACCCAGAAAAAAAAATCTATTTTCAGCGCTGCATTGGCAAAAACTATTTTTTATTAGCCTACAACTGTACTGTGAAAAAGTGTGATTGTGACCTCTTTGGCTAAACCGCATGATATCGCGATAACGTTCCATGCAGCTGGTGAACTGTGCAACAATCGTCAATTAGTGGATCGCCCCTTTTTTAGCATCAGGTATACGCATAGATATGATCTCACAAAAGTGCAAACTTGGCTGCATTTCAATGAACTTGAATACGAATAAAAATAGGGAGAGAGAGAGGGAGCGAGAGAGAGAGGAAAAAAGTGAGCTACTCTTATAACTAATTTCATTTGAGAAGAGCTTGCAGAAGCAGCTTTTGAGAGGGGGTCGCGAGTAGTTTTTCGCCAAGAGAAGAGTAACTGTCTCACAAGGCTCGATATTCTCGCTGTGGTGAAGCTTTTGTTGCTAGAGATAAAGGACTAGAGTGAACTAGTGAGAAAGAGAGAGGCAAAGGAAAAGGAAGCCAAAAGATGAGGGGGGGAGGGAGGAGCTCTAGGCATCTCGAGTCGTAAGCAAGCGAAGGATTCGTCGAAATTTGGAACGAGAGATTTGCGAGAAGCTCCGCAGAGGATTGCGACTGGCTCTTCTCCCTACTGATTCCCTCAATTTATATATACCTGCTTTCATCTATATTCTATAGTGTACACCCCTTTCCTTCCTGCCTTGTCGGTTAAACCGGAATTTCTGTGGGATTCAGTTGCACTGTCCGATTCGTTCGGCCGGAATAAACCGTCCAGTTAAATTCAATAAAGAAAAATTAAAAAAAAAAAACGTGATAGAAATTACGAAAATTCTTCACCTCAAATAACTCTTGTTTCAATAATTTCGTCAAATAATTCGTCATAAATAAAATCATATTTTCCGCAAAAGGAAAATAATATTCATCAATCATTTACATTTT
Source organism: Mesochorus sp. PSUC_FEM 10030011 (assembly GCA_018906735.1). Classification (NCBI taxonomy): domain Eukaryota; kingdom Metazoa; phylum Arthropoda; class Insecta; order Hymenoptera; family Ichneumonidae; genus Mesochorus; species Mesochorus sp. PSUC_FEM 10030011. The sequence continues at coordinate 2,338 of JABMBV010084062.1, read as the reverse complement.
TTTTAAATTAATTTAATGCTATAATGTATGATTATATTGTAATGAGTTATAACAGGCAAAATACAAAATACAAAAACTTGGCGATTAAATGATTGTAAAGAATTTGAGAAGGAGGAAGAGAATTTTCAGGTATTTGAAAGAAACGAAGAAGTTTTGCAGGCACAGAAGCGATTAGCATTCTGTGAGAATTCCTCACAATGAAACCAAAAGACCGAGAAGCACTTAAGAAAAGATTTTTTTTTTAATTATTTCTATTTCTTGAAGATATTTCTTCTCTTCATGATGTCTCGTGACCTATGAAACAAGGAAAGATATACAAGAGGGAATGCGAACTCCGTCAATAATAGAACGAGGCATTCTGAAATGTCGAGTCCACTTGTAGTACTGCTACTCTGGAGAAGAGTATACGCAAGAGTGGTAAGAAAAAAAAGAAAAAAGGTGAATAATAACAGAGTCCAGAATGGGAAGATAAAAGAATGGAAAAATTTCTAGATGAGCAGGGAGGCTCCCAATGATTTGTCAATTAGTTTAGTTGAACGACGGTTTTATTGAATAATATTGAAAAAGGAGAAAAAAAAATCATATATCGAAAATAATGAGAAAAAAAAACGAAAAATAACCCATGGTAATAATAATTAGTGATTGATCGATATCTTTTACAAATTACGTAATTTATCATAATCATTTTCATTTTTCAAATATTTTTCTCAGAACGATTACGCAAATGCAAATTTCATTTCACATTGTCACGGAGGGAAAATCGTCGATGCAAAATTCAACATTTTATCACTACTGCACTGCAGTCGAGCAAACTGACTCGGTATTTCCGGTCTCATCAGACTCAACAATATGGCGAAAAAATAAAAAAAAAAAGAGAAAAGATGAAAGTTGGAATTGCGCATATACATATCCTCAGGGAGATGAACTGAGGACATTTTCGTTTGCAGCATCTAATTCACCAGCCCTTCCCTCCCCCTCCCCCTCCCTCCCTCCTCCTCCTCCTCCTCCTCCTTCTCCCTTCTCTATACTCAAAAGGTACGAGAAATACTGGGCACAATCTGTGGATACTATAGGAAGATAGGGAGTAAAAGGGGTGCTGGGATGCGACTCTCGAAAGCGCGATTCGAGCATCACGCGACCCTCTGCATACACACATAGCTTGGCCTCGTTAACTGTCAATCGATATGCTTCATCAACTTCGCCAATTTGGGCAAAGTCTGGCGTTGCTCTCGCGAGCCTTCTGAACTGAATTTATGGATATATATGTGTGTGTGTATGTATTTGTGTGTGCATATATATATCATTTGGCTCTCCAGGAGGAAACACAGGGCGACACGATAATTTGAACGCCGAAAGCAATCTTCGATCCTTAATCCGACAGAAAGAGAGAGAGAGAGAGAGAGAGAGGAAGAGAAAAGTGTGGGTGTTTTAATGATGGTATCAGGGAGTACAAATTACTTTCAAATTCATGATCAATGCTCTAAATATTTTTTCATTAGATCCAACACATTTTCCATGAAATTAATACTTTAATTTAAATACTTGTTTCTTCTTTTTCAAATGTTTTTTTTTTACAATTTTTCGATAACTTTCGTAATATTTTAAATGATTTTTCATCGCGTTAAAATACGTTTTCTTATTTTACAATTGTTTTTATTTTTCTTAGTTTTTATTTAACATGTTTCCATGTTTTACGTTCTTCTCCTTCAAGCATATATTTTGTACTTTAATTTTTTTTTTCTCGAGTCATTTGAATATTTAATTCTATTCGGGTCTCTTTTACGAGATTTTTTTGTCTTCTTTCCAAGTACCTTTTTCCCGTCCCCGGTACTGAATACTCGCAATAAAAACCGTCTCATATCTCTCTCTCTCTCTCTCTCTCTCTCTCGTTGGTCTTATAAAATATTATATTATTCCCACATACAGCACCCCATGGGAATACTGAAATTTGAAATGAAGGCTCAGAGAATGAAGTATACTCGGCACGATACTCGATAATGAGAATCGGAATTCGCTCAACGATACGATTATTGCACGTTTGCCGCTGGGCCCTCGCCACTCTCGAAACGAGCTTATCATCAACCGACCTCTGCCCACTGGGTAAAATCAATTTATCGCCCGGTTCTCGATCGATCGAAGAAGCATTTAGCATTTCATCCACGAAAACCAGGTCCAATATGAATTAGAACGATTCGATTAAGAACAAATATTTTATGGAACGCCTCGAGAGCATTTCTGAGATGTTTCTTTTGACATAAATATTTCTTAATTTGTTAAAAAATGCTATGATCGTTCGTGTAGATCGATGATGTGGATCTTTCTTTTTTTTTTATAATTA